>BQNB010009449.1:59921-86764 GCA_026074375.1 Tanacetum coccineum | reverse complement strand
CTCTGCTGAGGAGAATCTCAGGGTCCCGATCAATATCTGAGTAGATATCATTCACCTAGAGCCCGTCACTACAGTTGCTTTTCCTGTAGCTGCCGTTGTGAGGACACAATCCCAACACGGGGAGGCTATTCAAGGCATTCATGAGTATTTGCAAGGGGTGCCCATTGAGGCAAAGAATGCTTCTTTACATGGTAAGATTAAGACCATGGAGGCTATCGAGACGATTACTCGTAGCTAGGAGAAAAGGGCTCATATGGAGATGGAGCGACAGTTGGCTTTAGTTTAGGAGTCACAGCGACAGGACCAAGAGAGCTTCAGGAAGCTCCAGGAGTTAGTCACCAGTCAGCTCAAGCGTCACCCATAGATACCTTGTTCTTGGAATTATGTATTAGCTTGTATTGGAAGTTGTAGTATGAAGAAAACCATGTAGTACTTTTGAGGGAAAACAATGAAACCCACTATCTATCAAATCATCGTATTGTGAAAATTTCATCAATATTAACTTAGATTACTTATTTACTCTTGCAAACTACTCTCACAAATATCATGAAATCATAACGCTATTTTGACGAAAATGAGCAATGCATCGTTAGTCCTCAATTATACATGGCCTGATCAACTATGTATAATCCAGCAAGGACCATGCCATGCTGAGAGTAGTCACCTTAAAACTTCTTTTCAATAAATAATTTTCTATCAAGTTTTGTGTGCGTATTCATAAAACGTATCTATCACGAGGAACCAAACTAACAATCATAATAACTAAGTAAACTCTTATACCACCATATTATATAAGGTCGACATCATTGTATACAAAATCCTATGTCTAAAAGTCAAGACGCATCCCTAGTCACCCTAGGACGATCTACTAACAAGTTTACTCGTCATTTAAGGGATATACCAATACACCATTTACAACGTCTACGTATTACCATAGAGCTTAAAAGTTACGACATCACCATAGATATAAACTCGTTATCATCCGGGAAAAGTAAATGTTGCTACTGATGCTTTGAGCAGGAAAGAGCGGATTAAACCATTAAGAGTTCGAGCCTTAGTTATGACTATTGGATTGGATCTTCCTAAACAAATCTTGAATGCTCAGACTGGAGCACAGAAACCAAGAATCTCAAACACGAAGATGTAGGAGGTATGATCAGGAAGGATATACCGAAGGAGAAGTTAGAGATAGAGTGATGCTTAAGGTTTCGCCTTGGAAAGGAGTAGTACGTTTTGGCAAATGGGGGAAGTTAAACCCTAGATATGTTGGACCTTTCCAGGTGTTGGCTAAGGTTCAAGCCATTGCTTACAAGCTTGAGCTGCCTCAAGAGTTGAGCAGGGTTCACAATACATTTCATGTATCCAACTTGAAGAAGTGTTATGCCGACGAACCATTAGCCGTTCCGTTGGATGGACTCCACATTGATGACAAGCTTCATTTTATAGAAGAGCCCGTAGAAATCATGGATCAAGAAGTCAAACGGTTGAAGCAAAGACGTACCCTAATTGTCAAGGTTCGATAGGACTCTAGGAGAGGTCCTGAGTTTACATGGGAACGTGAAGACCAATTCCGAAAGAAATACCCACATCTCTTCACAAAGACCACACCTTCGTCAAGTGCCGCGTCTTATGCCTTGAGGACAAGGCTCATTTAACAGGGGAAGACTATAACACCCCGTGTTTTAGGGTCATTGTACGTCGTTAATAAATTCATTATTTATTTTTAGTATTGTACGCGTTTGCTTTTAAGTTGAAATCGTTAATTTAAATCGCATAAGCTAAAAATTATTGTTTAATGTAAACGGGAATCAAACAATTAAATGTTTACATCAAGAAAGTGTTAGATAATTATTTTGAAGATAATTATTAACTTTGCATATTTTATTTTTATTGGTTACGTAAAGTGTTTATGTTTCGTGATAAAATACGTTTAGGCATTCCCGGAACCACCAAAACTTTTCTACGCTTCAACAAATACCCACAATTATACCCAATACTCAAAGTTTTATAAAACTTCACCCATGTTAACATTGTTGGTCAAATTATACATAAAATAAATCAACTAGAACCTATATTTACAAGTATTACATATACCTTTAGTCTTTACATCATTTAACTTTAAGTATAACTAGATATTTATACAAGATATCAAAAAAATCAACTAGTACTCATCCCTCCTATTTCGGATGAAAAGTGATCCCAATGGGACATGAAGCACACAAATCACCAACTTATAACTTGTACAAACCTCGACTCATTAAACCTTAAGGACTAGGACTAGTTTTGACCAAAGACTCTCCTTAATTCCCTCCCATTGTTCCTTTGAATCTTGACCACTCCTAATAGTAAGATTGACTAGTCTTGGTAGTATATAAGACTTATACTAGAATAGAAGTATCACATATTCATTTTACTTAAGAAAAACAACACAATCTCTCTTGTGCTCACTCCCTAACCCACGGCTTGAACAAACACCCTTAACAAATCCATACAAATTTTATTTAGCAAGTATACAAGTGATCTTACAACATATCTAAGATATACCAAGAAGGTTTGAAGGTTTAGTTAAGCATTTACAAGTGTTAATCAAGAAGGGTTTAAGATTAGGGTTTCATTGGAATTAGGGTTTTCATAGTCTTGGAAGCTTGGGTTTATTATCTAAACTAGGGTTTAGATCTTGTTGTTCATCACCATACTTCATACTAAGGTTATCTAAAACCCTTAAACTCTTTACATTTGTGATTTCATATGTATATTATGTTTATATAGTTAATCACCATCTAGGAATCTCATTAACATGTAAAATGGATTTTTACTAATGATCATGGTATGATATACTTTGTCATATGCTATATTGATGTTAAGAACATGTGATAATGGAAGTATATACATTATATGAGTGTTGGTTAATTTATATAAAGTATAAATAAATTAATGGTTTAAAAAGTTACTTATTAAGTTTATAAGCAAAAGTGATGTGAGATTGTTGATCCCAATCCTTGATCGATTCTTTACCTTGTAAAGAGTATGTTACCTTGGATAAATCCAAAATAACAAAGGTAGAAACTTTGTGTGTATATCAAAGAGTATGCGGAATCTACTCTTTAATACTCTAGAAGATATATCAATGAAACAGTAGATATGAATGAACAAAAATGCTTCAATATTATTAATGATAAATAATACGAGTACTCTGTGTAGTACTAGGGTTTACAACCTTGAAGCTATTACAATGAGATGCTGTGTAGGTATGTGTATGATAATGAGATGATTGAGATGAATGAGATATATGAGATAATAAAACTGATGCCTGGATCTCCTTTTATTACACCAGAGTCCTATGAGCATTACAATTCTTTCTTAAATATTTAGTCAAATATATTAAAAACAATGACTAATATTTTAATACTTTCCTAAGTAATTTAGTTAATTCTCAATCACATTATCTCTTCAATCATCATTTTAACTTCAGTCTTCTGTTTGGACTAATCAGCATTATACTTCAGTCAATTAGCATTAATCTTCGTTGAAACCAACAACAGAAGTCTTTCAGCAGCATTAAACTTTCTCACCCAACAGCAGTAATCTGGATAACCCCCCCCAAGACGTAGTTAATCTATAACAGCAGTAGGTATGTTCTTAATAGGTCTGTAAGTTAGTATAGGCAGTACTAACTCTTACTGTAGCAGTATTAACTGGACTGATTTCATTTCTGGCGTTGTATCTTGAGCAGTAACAAACTGTTTCTTCTAGCAGTACTTACTGTGGCTTAGTAGTACTAATCATCCCTGGCAATATAACTCTCCCAATAATCTCCCCTAAACTTGTGATTTACCTCCAAAATAAAAAACTTATGAAGTTAGTTTTCTTTGGGGACCCAAGCCATTACTGACTTGGATCTGCCTTGTGCATCAATGTAATTATATTTGTTGAAAACCAGTGATGCACCATTGGGTTTGATGGGTCTCCAAACCCAACATGCTGAGGGCTTAACAGCATTAAATCCCCTTGCCCTGACAGTATTAACAGTTGATCTAAATGGCCTACCAGTATTAAACCTTTGATTAAAACACCTTTTTGTTAATGTTGTTCTCTTGTAAAAGGGCCTGTGAACAGTTGATTGTGCTTGATTTTGAAAATATGTCCTTGGTCTAGCACAATGAATTGTTGATTTGGGGTGAGCAGTATAAAAAGGCCTAACAGTATTAAAAGACCTAGCAGTACTAAAAGGTCTACCAGTGTTAACAGACCTAACAGTATTAACAGGCCTTGCAGTATTAAAAGATTTTAGGCCAGTCTTCATTAAGACTGCTCTTGGAGCCATATGTTTGTGTGCACTGGGATGAGAGGTTTTAGAATAGTAGTCATTATCCTTTTTGTTATAATTATTTCCACTTACTATTCTTTTCCTCTGTTGGTTAGGACAGCTGTATTGAATGTGATCAAAACTTCCACAGATAAAACATGCTTTGTTATTAAATACAAAGTTACATCCTAACTGATTGGATTTTTGACCATTCCAGTTCCTTTGGTTTCCCCTAGGTCTTTGTGACCTGTACATCTCAGCATATCTAACTGTCCTTTTAACTGGTTTTTCTATTTGATTGACAGACTCTACATGATTAGCAGGATAGAAAAACTTTTCTTTCCAATCTTTGTCAACCTTAAGTGGAGACTCAAAAGAGCTAGTTTCAGTATCAGTCATTTGATGTTGTTCCAAAGAGTCATCAGTATTCTCCTTAGAATTATCTGACTCTTTATCACAACCAGTGGTAGGCTTTAAACTAGAATCCCTAGGACCATACTCATTAACCTCAGGTTCTTTGAATTCTTCAAGACCTGAATAAGATAAGTCTAAAGTTGTTGGTCTATTAAGAATCAAAGGATGAGGTGAGGGGACAGCATTATAACCTACTCCTTTCTTGCTTTTGTCAGTTATCTGACTTTCTAACATTTCATTTAAGTCTTTAGCAGATTTATCAAACTTTGCAATCTTAAAATCAACTCCCTCCTTTTCTTGTTTAACCTTTTCAAGCTCAGTCCTAAGTAATCCTAACTCATATTCTTTACAACCTACACTTCTTTTAAGTAGAGCAATTTCCTCAGAGAAAAGAACTTCATGTTCTTTATATTTAACAATTTGATCTTCTAAAGTTGCTAAACCTCTTTTGTATGTAGCTGCTTTAAAACCAGTATCACTTAATTTAACAAGCAAATCATCATACTGTTTCTTTAGAGCTTCATAGTTTTTCAGACAATTTTTTAAACAAGATTTATCATTTTTTACCTCAGAATCTAAGAATGCCATGAGAGCCATGTTTGCCTGAATCTATTCCTCTGCCATGTCACTCCAATTAAATCCAGCACCATCTATAGCACACATTGCTTTTTCAGAAGCATCTTCAATCTTTACAGTCTTTGTTGAGCTACCTTGATTCTAATTTCTATTGTCTTTATTCCTAGGTGCTCTGCATTCCCTGACAAAATGTCTCATTTTATGGCAGTTGAAACATTCTACCTTTGATTTATCATATCCAGCAGTATTGCTTCCATCAATGATGATTTTCCTTCCAGTTCTCTGATAGAACTTTCTTGCCCTCATGCTTAGTAGTGCCATATTCCACTTTAAATCCATTTCTTCCAAATCATCATCATGAAGTTGCTCAAGGTCTTCATGAACTAGTTGAGTGGATAGAAAGGCATATACTGTGGCATCACTAAAACTAGCAGTACAAATTTAAGTACTGGCAGTATTAACCTTTGTGGTAGCAGTACTAACTTCAGGGTTAACAGTATTAATATTATTAATACTGCTTGCACTTGAAGTAGTTACAAATGCCAAGTTTTTATCATCATTGCTTGCACCAGCAGATTTCTTAACCTTCTGTTCAACAATTTTAAAATTGTTGTACACCAAACCCATAGAACAAAAACAGGGGGGGTTGTGTTGTTTGTTCATCCAAACTACAACATGTGTATCCCATTCAAAAGGTAAGCTCCTTAAAAAATTTACATTTAGATCTTCTGGAGGAGTAACCACACCCAGAATTGCCAATCTACTAACAAGCTTTTGAAGCCTGTTAAAGATAGAATCAAGTGATTCTGAGCTTGAAGCACTAAAGTTTTCATACTGTTGTTTCAACAGAGCCTTCTGTGTCTTCTTTGTTGCTTCATTGCCTCCAAATCGAGCTTTAATTGCAGCAAACATTGATTGAGCATCAACATACTGGTCGAAGGTAAGTTGATGTTCATTGGGCAGTGCCATGAGCAGTAGACTTCTTGCCTTTACATCATTCTTTTTACATGTCTTTTCTTCAATAGTAGCAGGCACAGTCATCTTTGTTGTTGTTGATGTACCACTTTCTGGTGGTGTTGTTACAGGAATAGGTACCCATGAATTCCCATTCTCTATGACCTCCCATAGAGCATAATCCTGGATCTGAAAATACTGTTTAATCCTGATCTCCCACATCTCATACTCCCCGAGTTTGAGCATGGGAAGCTTAGCCAAAGCATTGTTCTGTGTATTCTCCAACTCCATTACTTCTAGATCAAAGTTTCTCAAAGCACAGGCTCTGATACCACTTGTTGATCCCAAGCCTTGATCGATTCTTTACCTTGTAAAGAGTATGTTACCTTGGATAAATCCAAAATAACAATAGTAGAGACTTTGTTTGTATATCAAAGTGTATGCGGAATCTACACTTCAATACTCTAGAAGTATTAATCAATGAAACAGTACTAAACAATGAACAATGAATAAAACACAAAATGCTTCAATATTATTAGATCAATAATACGAGTACTCTTGCTTAGTACTAGGGTTACAACCTTGAAGCTATAAGTTCTTTCTTCTACATGGTATATCTGTCTCTTAAGTATACACCACAAGGAGTCCTTTACAAGATAACTACCAAACTTTTAGGATCAATTACAATTATAAACATATACGTATCTTCCTAAAATATATAAGATATACATTCCATATTTATCTCTTTGCATCTTTATCTCCAAGTCAGCAGCATTAACCATCAATAGTATTAATTTTTCTTCTAGCAGTATTAACTAACATTGGCAGTACTAAGTTTGTACTGGCAGTACTAACTCCATTAGTACTGTTAGTTATACCTTGGTAGTATTAACTCTTGATGAAGATTTATTCCCAACAATCATGTTACATTTGATGAGAGTATGAAAGCCATCGGGTTTACCAATACATTAGTGAATGAGATAGGAATTGATTATTCCTCTAGATATGCTCCTGATGAATTTATTCATGAGGATGACCCATCTAGACAATATCAAGCATATTCTGATATCTCATACTATGTCTTTCCTCATGGTCGTTTACTCACTGAACTTACCCAAGAAAAACATGTTCCTGAAGTGATTGCTACAAACGAGCCTGATATACCTCACACTAAGGATGCTGAAGGTCCTCTTGACCTAATCAAAACTGAATGAACTCATGAACAAAATGTTCAGGATGAACAAATTATCACCCAATCCACTAAAGGTCAATCAGGGAACAATACTAAAGTCTCAGTGTCTGTCATTGAATCCCTAGTCCCTGATGTCCTCAAACTCATATATCCAATCAAGCCTCTATAAGTTCTTATCTTGTTCCTCAGAATAGATGATCAAAATACCAACACATTAAACTTGTAAATATCATTGGTGATCCTGGTAAAGGTTTGCTTACAAGAAGCATGGCTGCCAAGCTTATAACTGCCTCAGCTAGTGAATGTTTATTTGCTGACTTTCTCTCTGAGATAGAACCTGAAAAGGTGTTTTAGGCACTGAAGCACCCAGGATGGGTTGATGCCATGCAAGAAGAACTGAATCAGTTCTATAGAAACAAAGTATGGACTCTTGTTCCACTCCCTTATGGAAAAACAGCCATAGGCTCTAAATGGGTATTCAGGAACAAGAAAGATGAGCATGGTATAACCACCAAATATAAAGTAAGATTGGTTTCACAAGGTTATAGTCAGGAAGAAGGAATTTACTTTGATGAAACCTTTCCACCAATGGCAAGGATTGAAGCCATTAGGATATTCCTTGTCTTTGCAACATACATGAACTTCATAGTTATCCAAATGGATGTCAAAAGTGCCTTCCTGAATGGTAAAATGAAAGAAGAAGTCTATGTTAAACAGCCTCCTGGCTTTGAAAGTAGTGAGTTCCCTAACTATGTTTGCAAGCTTGATAAAGCCCTTTATGGACTGAAACAAGCTCCCAGGGCATGGTATGAGACTCTATCTACTTTCCTTATTCAAAATAAGTTTGCCAGGGGAAGAATAGATAACACATTGTTTATTTATAAATCAAAAGGATATGTCCTCCTTGTCCAAGTGTATGTAGATGACATCATATTTAGCTCAACAAGTTATAAACTTTATAAACAGTTTGAGAAATTGATGACAAAGGAATTTGAAATTAGTATGATGGAGAATTCACCTACTCCCTTGACTGCAAATAAAGCAGGATGACAAAGGAATCTCTATTTATCAAGAATAGTACACTAGGAACTTACTCAAGAAATATGAAATTGTTGATAGTTCTTCAGTGAAAACACACATGGTTCCTCCAAACAACTTATGTCTTGGTCTTGCTGGTAAGCCAGTCAATAAGACCTTATATAGGAGAATGATTAGGTCACTGATGTACCTAACTGCAACAAGGCCTGATATCTAATTCTCCACAGTCTTATGTGTAAGATATCAGTCCAATCCAAAGGAATCACATCTAATTGATGTGAAAAGAATCCTCGGGTACCAGAAAGGTACTCCAACCCTTAGTTTGTATTATCTAAAATGTTCATGCTTTGATCTAAAAGGATACTCAGGCTCAGACTATGCTGGTTGTAATATGGACAGAAAAAGTTTAACACCCCCAATTTTCACGCAGCGGAATAAACAACATTGGGTGTTAATTCATAGCACAATTACACAAGGATATAGAAAACGACTCGAAAAGAGGCGTTTAAAAACATTGTTCCATTCAAAGAAGTTTTAGAGTAATCAACATACGTCCCACAGAATCGTTACCAAGTTTCATAACATAAGTTTTTCCAAATCGTGGATCATTAGTTTTATAAAATGGAACAAAATACAAGTTCTTAAAAACTTTTAGCGCAGACTCCTCGTACATAGCGTCCATCACCCTTGATTACCTGAGATAAACATGCTTAAAAAGTCAACAAAAATGTTGAGTGAATCCATAGAGTTTATAAGAGATAAAAGAGAACACAAGTTTATTGTTTCATCGTGTGACTGTTGTAAGGACAAGCCATTAATCAAGTTTCTATTGCAATAAGCTCATGACACCGAAGCCTTGACGTTAACTCATATCTTGTATGTAATTCTTGTTGCCCCATAACTAGGTATTATTGCCTTATACCTAACTTCTAAATACAAATTGTCCGTTGACTGGGTGCTCGAAAGGATTCGATTCATACCCCCGGACAGGGCTGTCAAACCTAATAGATCATATTTACTTATATAACTTAACGTTTACAATTTCAAGCAAATGCGTACAACACTAAAAATAAATAGTACATTTATTGACGTCATCAAAGACTTGAAAACAAAGGGTGTTATAGTAGTAGTAACCAATAAGTTATTCGGTAAAACAAGCATGTATTCTCACCCCAAAAATAGTTTAAGAAAACCATTAAAAGAGAAAAGGTGGGGCTATGAACTCACCGTAAGAACAATTAGATCAGAAGTATTAAGAGTCTTGAATGAGTGGGAAGTACTCCTAGGCACCTCCTAAAAAACGTGACGCGATTTAGTACGTAGAAAGTAACAATACGTAAAAATTAAACATGTGATCATGAGATGTGTTTCCAAGATAAGTATGACATTTCACTAGAACTTCCCTAAGTCATTTTTAATCCCAAAATGAATTGTGACCTGGTCTTATAGGCAAATGAACATCTACCAAGTTTCGGCTTCTAACTTTTCTTTTATCACGGTGTACTATACGTTTTAAAATTTTTAGACTAGACGTAAAAACTAGGTTTCTGAATTTAACTTGACTTCATGGACTCATATCTCCTAGCTCACAAATGTTCTATATGTGAGGCTTACACCCCTGGAAATCTATTTGTGTCTAGTTTCCAGAAAGGTAAGTCTCATAATTTACAAAGTCTCGTAACTATGTGAAAAGACCATTTTACCCCTGGTTGTCCAAAACAGAAAGTTAGCAAAAAATTTACCCTTTACTAAAATGGCCATAAATCCCAAACCAAGATAGCAATGAAGGTGAGGTCAAAAAGATCTATTATTTTATGGCAAAAATTTGGAGTTTAACTCGTATTCTAAACATATGTCCAGATTTGACCTATTTTCTTGTTTTGGCCATAACTCACTCATCCTAAGGAGTTGGTTGAGCATCCAACTATCCTATGATGCTAAGACATGTATCTTTCCAGTCATGTAATTTACTCATAGTCTCCAGGCCAAAAATTTTTAGATAATCATACGTTTTGCTACTGTTTTCAAAACAGTCCCCTTATTTCAACTTATAACCTTTTTAAACATCATTTTAATTCATCTAAGACCTAACCCAATGCCATAACTAAATGAAAACACTCTCAAGAACATTATCACATATATATTCTCAGAACTTAAACATCCATTTTCATGGATTAAAATTAAAGAAAACAAGAAATAAAAAGATAAGATTAATAAAAGAAAGATTAGGGCTTACTAAAAGAGATTTAGGCTAGAGAATCAAACAAGAACACCCTCTTTTCTTGTGTTGGCTGAATTCGAACCAAGGACCACTAGATTAACAAGCTTCTAATCTTCTTCTAATGAGGATAATACTCTCCTAACAAAACCCCAATCAAAACCCTCAAGAAAACCTAAGAAAACAAGCCCTAAACTCCTTCAAATCTTCATGAAATTGCACCAAACTTTGCAAGAGGCTTATGGATGGTGTTAAGAGGATAAAAATGAGATGAAAAATTTTGTATGATGGTGGTGGTGGTGAGGCTAATTTCGGCAGAATTGGGGACCAAAAGGAAGAGAGAAAAGTTTTTGAGATTTTGAGAAGTGAAGGGTTGCATGTATGGGAAAGAGAAGTGTAATGAGTGAGTTTATAGAAAAGAGGAATGTGATGTTGTGTGTGGGTAAGGAGAACCAGCCTAGGGCCTTGGGTGTGGGAAAGTTTATATTATTTTTTTTTGATTTTTTTGTTATAAGTTTAGTTAAAGTGTAGTGTAAAGTAATTTAAGAAAAGGTAAGGTTTTAGGGTAGAAACGCGAGTTTTAGCAAGAAATTTTCGTAAACGCAAAACACAACGAAAAATGAAAATGAGGAAAATTATAATCATCGGGGATATTATGAGATTATTAAATCACTTAAGATGCGAAGACGGAATAGATTCCTAAATACGGCTCACGCGAAGCTAAGAACGAGAATTTCTTACTAAATCGGGTAAACATAAAATTAATAACTCGCTTAAAAATGAAAATAGAAATAAAGCTCGGAGTAAGTAATGACCTTAAATATGGAATGTTACATCCTCCCCTCCTTAAGGGAGCGCCGTCCCGGTGCTCGATTTGTCTTATCCGTTCTTTGACCGCTTGAAAAGGTGAGGATACTTGCTCTTCATTTGATCCTCACGTTCCCATGTATATTCTGGTCCTCGACACGAGTTCCAACGGACCTTGACTATTGGTTTACAGTTTTGCTTCAGCCGCTTCACCTCATGATCCATTATTTCCACCGGTTCCTCAATAAAATGCAACTTGTCATCAAGTTGAATCTCATCAAGCGGGATGACAAGGCTCTCATCTGACAAACACTTCTTCAAATTAGAAACATGGAAGGTGTTGTGAATTCCTTGAAGTTCTCTTGGCAACTCCAACTTATATGCTACTGGACCAACTCTTTCTAAGACTTTGAATGGCCCAATATATCATGGGCTCAACTTCCCACGCTTCCCAAAACAAATCACGCCCTTCCAAGGCGATACCTTGAGCATAACCTTATCTCCCACGTTAAATTCCAACGGTCTACGTCTCACGTCGGCGTAGCTTTTCTGACGGCTACGAGCAGTCAACAACTGATTTTTAATCTGCACTATCTTCTCAGTTGTCTCCCGTATCATTTCTGGACTTATGAATTGGCTATCTCCAACCTCACTCCAACAAACAGGTGACCTACATTTCTGCCCATACAGTGCTTCAAATGGAGCGACCTTAATACTCGCGTGATAACTATTGTTGTATGAGAATTCGACTAATGGCAAATGTCGATCCCAACTACCCCCAAAATCAATCACGCAAGCTCGCAACATATCTTCCAACGTTTGTATCATTCTCTCGCTTTGGCCATCCGTCTGCGGGTGGTATGCAGTGCTCATATCGAGTTGTGTTCCCATGGCTCCTTGAAGTGACCGCCAAAATCTTGAGGCAAACTTGCTGTCTGTGTCCGATATGATCGAGATTGGCACTCCATGTCGACAGACAATTTCCTTCAGGTATAGCTGAGTGAGCTTCTCCATACTGTCCGTCGTCTTTACTGGTAGAAAGTGTGCCGATTTAGTCAATCGATCGACAATGACCCATATAGAGTCATACCCACTTGGAGTTCTCGGAAGTCCAACAATAAAATCCATGGTTATACGCTCCCATTTCCAGACAGGAATTTCTGGTTGTTGGAGTAAACCAGATGGCTTTTGATGTTCAGCTTTAACCTTAGCACAGGTTAGGCATTTGCTAACATAGGTGGCGATATCCGCCTTCATGTTTGGCCACCAGTAAAGCTGCTTCATGTCTTGATACATCTTGTCGGATCCTGGATTAATGGAGTACTTGGATTTATAGGATTCGTGCATGATTAAATTTCTCAATCCTCCATATCGTGGCAGCCAAATACGCTTATCAAAATATCTGGTTCCGTCAGAACGAACATCAAATATCTGCTTGATCAATCTTCCTAAATTTTCTGCCTTCACATTCTTCTTTGTCATTGCTTCTAATTGCGCGTTACGAATTTGATCAGGTAGATTTGAGTGTACTGTCATTACCAATGCTCTAACCCTTATTGGTTCCTTTTCCTTTTAGCTTAAAGCATCAGCCACTACGTTTGCCTTGCCCAGATGAAAACGGATCTCGCAATCGTAATCGCTCAAGAGTTCGATCCACCGGCGCTGTCTCATATTTAGCTCTTTCTGATCGAGGATGTATTGAAGGCTTTTATGATCCGTATAGACTACACACTTCGTCCCATACAGATAATGTCTCCACAGCCTAAGTGCAAAAACCACGGCCCCTAGTTCTAAGTTATGGGTCGTGTAATTCTCCTCGTGAGTTCTCAATTGCCGGGATGCATATGCTATAACTTTTTCTCTTTGCATCAAAACAGCTCCAAAGCCTTTAAGTGATGCATCGCAATACACAACGAAGTCTTTTGATCCTTCAGGCAATGCCAATATCGGTGCACAACACAGTTTCTGCTTGAGCAATTCGAACGCTTCCTCTTCATCCTCGCTCCATTCATACTTCTTATTTTTCTGGGTTAGCTTGGTAAGAGGTTTGGAAATTAAAGAGAAACCTTCGATGAATCTCCAGTAATAACCAGCCAAACTGAGAAATTGCCTCACCTTAGTTGGTGTTGTCAGCGTAGCCCAGTTCTTGATTGCCTCGATCTTTGCAGGGTCAACGTGAACGCCTTTACTATAGATCACATGACCGAGAAATTGCACAGATTCAAGCCAAAAATCACACTTCGAGAATTTCGCGTATAATTTCTCTTTCTTTAGTAGTTCCAGAATGGCCTTCAAGTGTTCCTTATGTTCATCTTTGTTCTTAGAGTAAATAAGTATATCATCGATAAACACGATCACGAACTTATCGAGGTACGGTTTGCCACTACCGATTCATTATGGTCCTGAACACCGCAGGCTCCATTGGTTAAGCCGAAACGGCATCACTGGAAATCAAAGTGACCGATCTAGTTCTGAAGGCAGTAAATAGGGAGGGATGTCTTCTTCTCTAAACACGGAGGTTGATGAAACAACCGTATATCGCAAGTCGATCTTCGAATACAACACTGGAGCCCTGAAGTTGATCGTACAAATCATCAATTCTCGAGAGGATAATGATTTTTGATCGTCAACTTGTTTAAATTCGCGGTAATCGATACACATTCCGGAAAGATCCATCCTTTTTCACTTTACTGAATAACAAACACCTAGCCCCTATGGCGACGAGCGTCGGGCGAATAAATCATTTTTTCTAACAACTTCTCAATTGTGTTAGCTAATTCCTTTCATCTCGGAATGGTGCCAATCGGTACGTGGGCTCAGCGCAACATGTGCAGCACCCGGAAACAAGTTTCAATCTTAAATTCCACTTCCAGAGCGGCGGGATGTCCCTGTAAGTCGTCAGGAAAACACTCGGGGAAGTCCCAAAAAGAAAGTAAGTTCACCCATAGAGCTCATTTGGAATCTTTTGTGCATACAGTCTTCAAACTCTGTACACATAGACTTCTTTGTAGAACCAAAAATAATGTCATCCACATACACTTGGACTAACATAATGTCACTCCTTTTCTTCTTGATAAACAATGTTTTGTCTATGGTACATCTCCTGAAACCATTTTCCATCAGAAAAGAAGAAAGTGTCTCATACCAAGTGATAAGTGTAAAATACACATATCCTTTTATGCTTAAAATAACCTAATTAAACCCAAAACAGCCCAAAAATGGCAAAAACATGCTTGTATTTGTGTTTTGTGTGTGTAGGTACGGATATATCAAAAATTACAAGAAAACAGTCAAAAACGAGCAAGCACGGACACGAGAATCAGAAGAATACAAAAAGAAGCCAAAGAATCAAAGCCGAAGCCAGAAAAGTCAAACCTACAGTCTACTCCAGTCAATCATGGTCAACAAAAGTCAACGAGGCCCAAAATATTCCACTTAAGCCCCTTAAGTTTCAAAAAAGTTCATAAATGGTCCCTAAATCTAAATGGGCCTCACCCGGATCCAAAAGCCCAATCCCTAGCCCATTTACCCTTATTAATAAACCACAATGACCTTTCATGCTAATTTCGAAAGTCCTTTTATAACTAGAAATGGGAGAAAAGAAAGAGAGGGACTGAAAGTGCAATATCCTCAAAGTTCAAAATTTCCTTTACCCGTTTCAGTTATAAAATAGGCGCGAAGTCATTTTTACTATTCATCATCTTCTACAAATCACCACATGGGTAAAATCAAGGGGCAAACGTCAATCAAGGGGTTAGATGGTCAATTCAAGGGCTCTACATCAATAAGGAGGGGTCAAATCAGTCATATCATTACTCACCTAAGCTCACACTCAAGATGAGGCCACGTCAGAGTTAGGAAAGCACAATGGAATGAAGAAATTGCTCTAATCTCACTCAGAGAACAAACACAACATGTCACATCACGGATTGCCACGCTGGCAATCCGTGTGTGCACATATGTGATCCAACGACTCTTAATCATTTGGCAATGATTGGAAATTTGGAAGGCCATGATTGAATGGAGTGGGCAGCAAGGCTAGAAGCTTCTCTACAGGCTATAAATAGTCTTCACCCTTCACACACATTCACTATCTAGGAGTAGGAGTAGCTTAATAGTTTTAGCTTAAATTTTATGTAATTTCTTTTTAAATCATGTAATCAAGTTTTCTAGTTAATGAAATTAATGTTTTGCTTTTAAATAATCTGTCTCAATTATTTACAAGTTTTTGTTTAAACCTTATTTTCTTGCTTAAAAGCTACTGACTCGCAAGATCTTACACCTTATTATATATAAATAAACATAAACATATATAAATATATAACAAGGATCAAGACCCATAAAATAAAAGAAACCGGAAGCAGTATAGAGTGTTCCTGGGTCGTTATGTCCCAACGAGGGAGCCAATAATAGAAGGGCTCTCATGGACCAATACTGGCTTATTCTAAATAAGCCAGAGCTGCAGATTAAGCTCAATTGGCTCTAGTCTTCTGTTAGCTGCGCACAAAGAAAGTTTTTCCTTTAAAAATTCCCTTTTGCTTTTAATTATATCTTAAATAAATAATTTGTAATATAGATTAGTTTGCTTAGATTTAGGTTGCTTATTTGTGCTTATTTCTCTTTACTAGTGCTTATTAGTTATATGTCTTAATTTGTTTTTGCTTAAATAGGTATAGATCATTAGTTACCAATTTCTGTCATAAAAATCCATAAAATCTAAAAATATTAGTTAAATTAGTGTAGATCTTAGAATTATGCTTAATCAGTTGTTAGAACATATTAAATAAGTTAGTTAAAAGCTATTAGTTACCTAGTTGTTAAGGTTTAATCACTAGTTTTCAAAATCAAAAGTTTAATAAATTTCTATCAATAGATAAAGAGGATTTTGTCTAAAGTAGTTTTTGAGACTTCAAAAAAAGTCAAAAAGTAAATGAAAATTGTAGTAGTAATGAGTTTCATTTAAAATCAGTAGTTTAAGAGTTTTTAAAAGTTAGTTTGCTAATTTTCAAAAGACATAGCTTATAATCTTAGTTTTTACACCAGGACAGTTTTTCCTTTCTTTTAGCTTGTTAAATTTTGATCCAAAGCCCTTAAGGCTTGGATTTTGCTTGTATTGTGTCTATACACACAATTTGAGTAAGTTTAAGGTATTGATAGTCACTAGATATCCTGCATTCTTTTGTCTTGGTACTTGCACAAGTGACACCAGCAGTACTAACTTATGTTAGTACTGCTGTCACAAGTTTGTACTGCTACTTTTAGCCAAGTTTTTAGTTAAGTCAAATTAGGATTTAGGAGCTTAGATTCAAGTAGGATTAAGTTTAGGTATAGCTTAATATAATTTAAGGCTTAAATTTTGTTATCTAGCTTATTTTCCTAGCTTATTTTACTGTCAAAGGTCATTTAAAAACTTAAAAAGTCAAAAACAGTAGGATAGATACTTAGTTTATTAAAATCTTAATTCTAGCTTAAAATAGTAGTTTTTATAGCTTAAATATATAGATCATAAGTAGCTTAACTAGTTTTCAAAAGCTTATAGTCTAGATTTGCTTTTTAAGAATTTTAGCTTATTTGGATATTTGCTCATTGCTTTGGATTTCTGAGTTTGCTTAGTTCATGCTCAATTTCAGTTGCTTAAAAGTATTTCCAGCTTAATTTTCTTTTCCTACATAGTTTAAGCATCTATAAAAGCTTACATATAACCTTTTCCTTTTCCCATTTTGAGTTAATTTGAGCTAGTTATAAGCTCATAAGTGAAAACTAACTCAAAAGCCTTCTTCACTGTAACACTTAGTTGAGAAGCTCTTAGAGCTTAATCTTTTATTTTCAGACCAGAAGTGATTTTGTTACACAAGTTGTTCTCCCCTTATGCTTATTTTATTAAACTTTGGCTTCGTTAATTTTTTTTTTGCTGAAAAGCACTTTTAGTTTCAACTTATCTTAAAGCCTAAAATGGATTTAGTTTGTAGTCGGGTTAGGTCCTCAGGGACTGGTTTTGTAATTCTTAGTTTCTAATTGTTTTTCAGTTCGTCCTTCATCAGTTAGTATCTTTGCTCCATTAGTCCCTCTAGTATTTTGCACTGTTAGTCCTTTTGTTAAATCTTAGTTAAGTTTTAACTAGTTTTAATTTTTTTAATTAAAGATTAGGGTTAGTTTTTAATTAGTTTAATTAAACTTTAAATAAAAAGTAAAAATTAGGGCTTTTATTTTTAGAAAATTTTTGCACATTTTTTTATTTAGTGTAATTTTTATAAAAATTTTAGGATTAATATTTTTATTATTTTTATTATTTTTAAGTTTTTAATTAGTTTAAATTTTAGAAAAAATCATATCTTTTAATCTAAAAAGCCAAAAATAGTAATTCCTTTTTCTAAAATTTTCTTTTCAGTTCAGTCTTAGTTTTGGAATTTTTAGTTTACCATTTTAGTGTTAAAATTTAGTTTTACTTACTTAAAAGGTCGCACTTTATTTGATTTTCGTATATGTTTAATGTTTAATTGTTTTTCATTGTCCCATTTTTAAATTGTTGATTTAGATAAACAAATCATACCCATTTGCTTATTCAAGATCAGAATCCAAGCTTAAACGAGTTACAATTTCACTAGTCCATTGGGTAAACAAACGACACGGGTATCATATAATACCCGGTTTAATATCGAATATAAATTATATAAATATTATATTTTTGAGAGTGAATTTTATCAGGTAACCTTGGTAATGTTTCTAATTACTCTTTAAATAGTATTAAATTATATAAATATTTATAGGTATAAATAAACTTGCAAATCATTCTCTCATTGACCATCGGTCTGTGGATAAACTTGTACCATATCCAAATGAGTACCTAGTGCCTATATAAGAGTCTTTATCCAAAAAATGTGAGTAAACATCCATCATGATTAGATATTAATGGCACCAACTGGTACTCTCCATGCCTTGAGACTACATCCTTATCAAGTAATTGTCTCGTTAACTGATTTCTAACGAGTAATTCGTTATCGCATAGGCAAGAAATCACAGACTTAGTGAGACGATCAACGATTTACCCAAATCGTGTCTTAACCGCTTGCCATGTCTTTGGCAAGTTTAGTTCACAAGTCCATCGGTTTACTTTTCTTTCTCCATATATCCCATTCTAGGATCTCTGGTTTAACTATACAAACCAGATGGCTTCTTAGATATTCTATCTTAACCGTTTGGCATACTATAAACACTTGCTGACATTGGTGGCAATTTCTGTTTCATGATGGCCTCCAATACAGCTTCTTAGTCTTGTTACATTCTTATCCGATCCAGGATGGATGGAATACTTTGACTTATGAGACTCATGCATATACAAAGCTCTCAGGTCACTAAAACGCGGAATCCAACTTTGATTGTTCAAACACAACATTTCGTCAGCACGAGGTTCTAGCTTGTTAATCATGCCATGCAAATCTTCGGTTGAGAAGTATCTCTATCATCGCTGCTTATGATTGATCACATCAAAATCATCTTAATGAAGGTTTAACCTAAAGTCATACAACTAAGAGGCCCGAACTCGTACCGGCTGTGCTTTCTTTCCTTTCGACACAGTGCATCAGCCATCTCACGATTGCCTACTGGTGATATCGACTCTCACAATTCGTAGTGTCGAGCCAACAACTCTAACCACCATCGTTGTCTCATGTTCAGCTCCTTCTGATCGAGAATGTGTTGCAAACTCTTGTGATCAGTGAACACGACACACTTTGTACCGTACAGATAGTGTCTCCACATCTTCAAAGCAAACACTACATAGCAACCTAGCTCTAAGGTCGGTTGTGTATAGTTCTTCTGTGAACTTAAGGTTGGCAGGATACGCAAGCTATACCTCCTCCTTTTGCGATCAAAACCAGCGCCTCAAACCCTTTATGCTAACAATCCACAATATACACGAAGTTCTCACTTTTCCCTTTTGTAAAGCCAAATCGTCAGCACCATAAAAATAAACTAATTTCTTTTTCAAACCGCTGAAACGTAGCTTCTTTCTGCCTTTTCTCCCTAATAAAACATTACGCTCTTTCTAAGTCAACATCGTCATAATACTAGCGATTTTTCACGAGAAACTTTCGATAAATCATCTGTAATTATTCGCCAAACCTAGAAATTGAACAATCTCGGTTGGTGTCCTTGGGTGACGCCCAATCGTATGATTTGACTCAATCTTTAGCTGATCACGTGAATGCCTTCTCTAACATCAGCATGACCAATGAAATTATACTTCGATGGATTCAGCCAAAATTTCCACTCCTTGAAACCATTTGGCAGTACAACTCCTTCCTCTTAAGGTCTACCTCAGAATTAACTTAAAAGTTCCTTCTTCATCTCCTTTCTGCTCTAGAATTATCGTAAAATATCATCGATGAAACAATCACGAATCTATCTAATACTTTTGCACAGCCGATACATCAAATCTCATGTAATATTGCTGTGCGTTAGTCAACTCAAACGCATCAACTTGAATTCGTAGTAAACATGAGCGAGTCCTAAATGCAGTCTTGGGAATGTCTTCCTCACGAACTCTGAGTTGGTGATAACCGGATCTCAGGTCGATCTTAGAGTAGACTCGTGCGAGCCATGTCTAAGTTTAAAGTATATCGTTTTTTAATGTATGTTTGAATCAAACAAGTCATCGATTCTCGGAAATGGGTATCAGTTCTTCATAGTAAGCCTGTTTAGTTCATGGTAGTCGATACACATCCGAAAAGATCCATCTTTCTTTTTGACAAACAAAACCGGAGCTTCCTAGGGTGAGGAATTGGGTCTTATAAATCCTCTGTCAGAAAGTTCTTGTAACTGAGTGGATAACTCTTGCACCTTCGCAAGTTGCATTTTGAGTATGTGGCTTCGAGCTAACTGAGCAACCCAAGTGTATTGATTAAAACCCCTTCTTGAAGTTACTGCTGTTAAGGTAATTATTACTGCTATGCTAAGCATAAATTATGCTGATACGTATCTTAATGAAAAATATGCTAATATTTAGTACTTCGCTAGTATGTAAGTAGACTACCAGCTAAGTGTATATTCTACTAGCTAGTTACTATCTATGCTAGTAAGTTAGTCTGCTAGAGTAACAGTTAGTATACTCTCTAGCAAGTGTCAATACTCTAGTACTGCTAGTGAAAGGGTGAAGAAAACTTTTGTGTATGGCTTAAATACAGCAAACCTTTTCCTTAACAAAAACAAGCTAAAAAAACCAAAAACGACATAAATATGCCAAAGATACGCTTGTTTTTGCTAATGGTATTGTACAGGGAACGGATAAACCAAGGAAAAGACAAAACAAAGACAAGAAAAAACGACAAAACCGGACGTTCGGAAAGGAATAGAACTTGTGAAAGACAAAGCCAAATCATAAATCCGGAAAGTTCAATCAAGATCAACCATAAAAAGAAAAGTCACTGGTCAACGTCCAAGTTCAACCCCGAAGAGCAAAGTCAACAAACAAGAAATATAATTTAATGGTCGAAATTTGCCAAACCCATTAAACTTGTTTTATAAGTGAAAGAGGTTATAAAAAAAGACAAGGTCTTATTATTATCAGATTTGGCTACAAAGTGACAAGTGAGGGGGTGGGGGATAGGTAAGTGGGGGGTGGGGGGTGCAAAACTACTTAAAAAACTAAAATGCTGTCCAACCCTCCTAACTTGTAACAAACCACAAGGCCGAAAGAAGGCAAAAGTTTATATAACTCTCTAGGGGACTTGTTTTGCCAAGTCCCCAAAGTTATTTAACCACATAGGACCAAACCTGTGTAAATGAAAGTATTTAATCTATAGGCCCTTTTTTGCCAATTTCCCCAAACAAAACACTCATGTTATACACTCCAACTATTCTTTCCCCTCCGTCCCCCTGCTTTGCCTTTTCCCCCCACAAACACTCACGGTGTTTACACCCGTTTTTTATTAAAAAAAATTATACCGTTCCATGAATCCTTCACCGACGAACCAACTCCTATGGATAATTGATATTCCCCCCCTCCTCCCACTCTATTAACACCTCCACTAATCCCCCACTTACCTTTCCACGCCACTAAAGGTTGCCAACCATTGGCCAATAAAACCTAATGAGCAAACCCGCACAGAATGTGGAGAAAGGCCCTAAAACCCCAATATAGTTGGTATAGTTAGATTAACCTCGCTATCAAATGAGGCGATAATTTCCGAACGACTGAGATTAAATTTTAAAGATTACAAGGGCCAAGATAAGAGGAAACAGAACACGTCTCATCAAAACAATACATCACCCGTGTTTAGTATGTCTACAAACAAGCACAGCAAGTGAAAGAGAAAAAGTAAGACCTCAGCTTATTTTGGCTATCTAAAGCCTTGTAAGACCCTATTGTGGCAAATATTCCAGTATATAATGGTTTTAAAATTCACTTTTTAGTTAAGTTTTTATTGTAGTTTAAAGTGTTTTCCAGTTAATGTCTTTTATGCAATTGTAATTCTAAGTTTTAATGAAAAATGAAGCTCTTTTTACTCAATAAGCTCTCAATAAGCTCATTAGAGCTTATTCTTGCTAATAAGCTCTAATTTAGCTTAAAACTGTTAAAGCCCTTTTATACTATTATTTAATTATAATTCAATCATAAAAGTACACAGTGAGTGTATGTTTGGAAGCTATTTGAGGTAATAGAGCTCCCAAGAGCTATTTGAGCTTATTAGCTCACATTTTTTAGAGAGGCTAAAGGGGCCAATAGTGACAGGTTTTTCTTAGGCCCACTCACTCAGAAAGAGTGGCCTCTGAGTTCTGAGGCAACAATAAATTCCAAGGTTCACTTCTCTATGTTCATTTTCTGCTTAATTTTTAGCGCTTACAACCTTAGCTTATTTGCTTATTAATCTTTGTAAACACATACTTTTAGATTGTTATTAAGGCTGTTTTAATTATTATTGCATAATTTTGTGTTCAAATTATCTTATTGCTTCAAAACAGTCATAAGGTATTAGTAATAAGCTAGTAGAGAATCTAGCTTAAATTTTAGCTAAATGAAGCTGACTTTTAGTTTTAAAATAGCTCCCTAATAGGTCCAAAATAAGTGGAAGCACGATAAAAGTGTCTTTTGAAATTAATTAGTTTAAACAAGGAAAAAATTTTGAAACCTATTTTGGTTTTGGCAGTTTTAAATAAAGGGGGTTTGGACACAAGGCCAAAACGGGTCAAAAAGGCAATTATTGCATGGGTTAGGATATTTGGGGGTTAACTTCTATCCTTAATTTCTTGAAGCTATTTTAAGCTGTTTGAGAAAGTTCTTTGTTTCAAATAGTTTTCTAAGGTTTTCCAATCATGTTAAAACTAATGAAGTTTTAAGTAACCCACATAGATGCCTTATTTTGACTAAGCACTTTGGTATGATGAGTTTAAAGCACAAAAAATGTGATTTCTTATATGTGAAAAAATAAAAAGGGGTGTTCCAAGTCTCCATTGTTCTTTTGACTTTGTAGACAAATTACACCCAAACATTTTCTGACACATTTGTCAAAAACCAAAAGAGCCTTTTTCACTTCCAAAAATAAGCTATGTAAAAATGGAATATTCCAAAGCTCAAATTGGTGCACAAGCCCCATGGCTATGAGCACTTAATCTGTTTGAGCTTTATTTTTTCACTTGCTTTTAGAGCTTATTTTGACAGCTTAAAAATCAGCTTCAAATAAGCCATGAGTCTTGCTTAAGCTCCCCTGGTGCAAAGGGGGAACTTTACGCTTATTGTTCGCAAGCCTTTAAGCCAACTAAGCCCAAGTATTTGGCTAATTTTGTAAGCGAGCTTATAATCTCTAGTATACGAGTCCTCAAAGACTCACCTAGAAGTTTTAATTTTGGTTGCTTGTTTTTAAAGCCCAATCTTGCCTCTTGGCTGTTTTCAGTTTAAACTAGGCAATAAGGATTGCTTAAATTATATGATTTTACGCTTTATTGGAGCTTAGTATTCCTATAAAGCCGAAAGTGTGTCCTAAGTACTTTTAGGTTTAATAGTATAGTTTAGTGGTTGCTTATTTCCTTTTTTTCTAGGCGAGTATTTGGCCTAGCTTTTAATTACATATAGCCTCTTAAGCTTCATTTAAGCTTTTTCTGGCTAAATAAGCTTCCCACAGCTGTTTGGGCCTTAAGCCTTTAGAGCTTTTAAGTCTAATTAGGTTAGTTTAGCCCATCTCAGTTATTTAAGTCCCTTAGCTTAGCTTATCATCAATAAGTAGGCAAAAATAACTTAGAAAAATTTGCTTTTAAGCCATTTCTAAGCTTGCCTTGTCAACTTCAACTTATTTTACAGTGACATTATTCTTTTGACAATAAAGTTGAAAGACCTTTTGTTAATGTTGTAGAGAAAAAATCTGTCTAACGCACTTTCACGTTTAAGATTTTGCTGAAAATCACTTTTTTAATAAGTCTAAAAAAAAGCTGTGGTCTAGGATTTATTTTGTACCCTTGACCATAGTACAGGTTACACTTTTTAACTAATAGTGTAACTTTTAAAAAATTTTGCCCGCCTACCTTTAGTTTAGATTTTTTAACCATTTCTACCCTGTAGATTTTGCAAAAATACAAAGAGAGGTGGAAGACAAGGGACCCGGTAGAGCAAGACTCGAACCCATGGACCCTTACGATACATCCCCTCACCATATTTACAACACACACTGTAACCACCGCGCCTCATTGGGTCTGTTTTTCGTTAAAGACTCAAGGTCTAATAATATTTAAGGTTCATATTTGACCTCATAAGCCGCATAAAGGTCAGTGTAAGCTTAATTTCTGGGCTATATTGTATAAGCTGTTTGTGTTTTTTCTTATTTTTATCGTAGATCTTAATAGTACTCTAAATAAAGGTATTTTTAGAAAAAAATATCAGAATTTTATTATACACGTTTGATCTATTTTATAATTTACTTAGATAAAAGTTTATTTAATTCTAATGAAATATAAATAATTATCCAAAAAAATATATTTAAGCTTTTTAGAAAATTTTCTTTTACCATTTAGTTTGTAGGAAAAATATAAAATTTTTCGTAGAGTCATTTTTATAACTTTTCAATCCTTTCAACGAACGGGGTCCGGGTACGTGGTTTTTTTTGTTTGACTCGTTTGGGGTCAAACAACTCCTTTCGGTCTAGGGATTTTTTTCATTCTTCGTTATTTGGTACCATATGAGTGAGTTTGGAAAGCGAAAATTCTTCGTATGCTTATTTTTAAAGATTTTAGATTTTCCCCCCCTTTTGTTCTGGGGGGGGGAGAAATTCGGGCCTTCGTTTTTCCTATTTAAATTCATAATTTTTCTAGGATATTCTTAAAACTTTTAGTGTTTGATATTGTTAATTTTGACTTTTTTTCTACTTCCCACACCATTCCTCCTATCAAACTGCAAATTCCCCATCGATCGATCGATTTACCATTCAGCTCGTTGGGGATTTACGACCCGGGAAAGCTCTATACTACTTACTCCGGATTATCATTTGATTCTGCTTTTAACGCCACGTCATTCTTACTATATATTTGATATTTTATTATATTAAATAAATTTTAATGTGTATTCATAGCGTGATCAACTTTCTAAGTAGTTTTAATGCAGATTGTACCAGTAGAGCTTGCTGGTACAAAAGTTACGTGACAGTTTGTGTTAAAAGTTTATGACTTGTTGGAATAAAAGTTACAACTACTGAAAGGATAGAAGACTTGCACAGGAAGAAAAGAAAAGAGTGCTTGATGTTGCTATGGTAATAGATTTGATTGTTTTGTAAAAAGATACGGTATACGTTAATTTGTGTTTAGAAGATCATGATAACTAAGGAAAATAATTGTCAATCTCCAATAGTGGGACTTACTTGGTATAAAAGGAGAGTCACTAAGTTAAGAGTTCTACGTAACAAAGGTACCAAAACCGAGTCATAGAGTTGTTTATAGCTTCAAGGTTTTATAACCCTAATACTAGGAGAGTATTCGTAATATTTATAATAATAATATTGGAGCTTTTATTGTTGAATTAAATTGTGTTCTTGTGTTACTGTCTCATGAAAGAATTACTCTTATAATAAAGAATAATTCCGCATAATCCTTTAGTATTATCAAACGAAACTTTCTATCATCACATGTGAGATTTATCTAGCATAACTACACTTTACACAAAGCTAAGGAATTCAAGATCCATTGAAGTAGGATCAACAAGTGGTATCAGATCTTGTTGCTTTGAGAAACTTTGCTAAGAAGACATGGATCAAAACTCAGTACATATGGTGGCTACATCAAAAGTGCCTATGCTTCAAACCCTGAGTGATTATGAGCATTGGATTATAAGATGGAACAATACATCAGATGATGATTTATTCTCTATGTGAAGTATAGAGAAAGTAATGCACCTCTTAAATAATAAAACTCGTTGAAGGTGTTGGGACTATAATTGCTCCTTCAACTGCTGAAAAAAGGCACAAAGGAGGTTAGAGTTGAAGGCAAGAAGCACTTTATTGATGGGCATCCCTAATGAACATCAATTGAAGTTTAACTCCATCAAAGATGCCAAGTCATTGCTGCAGTCTGTTGAGAAGAGGTTTGGAGGGAATGCTGCTACTAAAAAGACTCAGAGGAATCTTCTAAAGCAATAGTATGAAAATTTTACTGCATCTAGCTCAGAGGTGTTAGATCAAACCTTTGATAGGCTTTAAAAGCTTATCAGTCAGTTGTAGATTCATGGTGAAAGTATCTTACAGGAAGATGTGAATCAGAAGTTCTTAAGAAGTATGTCACCAGAATGGAACACACATGCCATTCTATGAAGGAACAAGCCTGAGATAGATACATTAAGCTTGTATGATCTTTACAACAACTTGAAGATCTATGAACCAAAGGTCAAAGGGACATCAAGCTCAAGCACAAACACATAAAATGTAGCCTTTGTGTCCTCAAATAGCACCAGCAGTACAAATGGAGCAATTAATACTGCTCATGGTGCTACAACTGCTAGCACTCAAGCTACTGTTGTTAACTTAACAACAATTGATAACTTGAGTGATGTTGTTATTTGTGCTTTCTTTGCAAGTCAACCAAACAGTCCACAACTTGACAATGAGGACTTGTAACAAATTCATCCTGATGATTCAGAAGAGATGAACTTGAGGTGACAGATGGCTATGTTAACAATGAGGGCAAGAAGATTCTTGAAGAACACTAAAAGAAAGCTTACTGTTAATTGTAATGAGACCATTGGGTTTGATAAGTCCTAGGTGGAGTGTTACAACTGCCACAAAAAGGAGACACTTTGTAAGGAAGTGCAGGGCTCCAAAGAACCAAGAAAACATGAATAGGGAGAACACAAGAAGGGTTGTACCAGT
>BQNB010009449.1:0-57908 GCA_026074375.1 Tanacetum coccineum | reverse complement strand
TATATATATATGTATATATATGTATATATATATGTTTACATCCTTTTGCATATATTGTATGTTTATTTATATAAGAGTCATTTATATAAATACCAGAACATTTCATAAGACATTGTGAGTTGCACAATGGTCTCATTTTACTTTTTAGACATTGTGAGTTGCATAATAGCCTCACTTCGTTCTCAAACATTAAAAGTTAAACAATGGCCTCTAAAAATATATATTTTTCATAACCTCATACAATACCGTCATTCATATATGCCATGAGACATTTCATTTCACCATGTCACACATCCATTCATGCAGTTAGTGCATATTCATTTTTACCATTCATCATCACACAACAATTCATCTTCGGAGCACAAATTATAGAACTAAACTAACCTTATCTTACTACTCCTCTAATTATGAAGAACAATGACAACTGCGAATCAAGGAATAAGTGTTGAGGAAATCAAGCAGATTGTAGCCCAATGAGTGGCTAATACTATCGAGGCTATTGCTATTTATGAGACAAAAACCAGCCTGGCTCGCATGGCTATGAGCCAGACCAAACGACAAGGAGAGAAGGTAATAGAGAATGCCAACAACAGGAGGAAGCGGAAGGGTAACCAGAATGGAAGCTCGAGACAACAACAAAACAAAGAGCGTATGGTGTTTAGAGCACACACGGATGGACCAAGAAACAAGAAGAAGTATGTTGGCGCCAAGTGCAACTATCACCATAATGGACAGTGCGCACCCAAGTGCACCAACTGCAAGAAAGTCGGCCATTTGACAAAGGATTCTTGGCGTCCCATAAATAACAACCGAAGGACCATCACTTGCTATGAATGTGGGAATCAAGTGCACTACAAGAGTGATTGCCCGGTGTTGAGGAACCAAGTTACTGAAGCCCGAGGAATGGTGTATACCTTGGGAGAAGGAGAAACTGACCAAGACATTAACAACATGGAAGATGATATCAATGCTTAAAGAGAAAATCTTCTAGCCTTGCTTAGTTAACCCTAAGTTGGAACTATCGTAGACTCCATTTCCTTTAAGAATTTTCATTGTACTTTCTCTTAAAATTCCCGTTGTATAGTTCAAATGCTTTCAAATTATCTATCAATTAATGTGTCGTGAAAATTTGGCTAATTTTACTTCAATTTTACATTTATTCATGCAAACCACTCTCTAAAAACATTATAATCTTATAAGCGTTTTTCTTTTCGTCATCTTTTAAAACATTTCACTATCACATGATAAATCATTTTACTATCATTGACAAAATTATTCCACTAACATTTTGATAAACCACCTTACTATCATTCTACCATCATAACCTATCTCGTTATTGTTTCATAAAATGATAAACTACATTGCTTTCATCTTGTAAACTATTTTTTTACTATTTTGACAAAAATGAGCATTGCATCGTTAGCCCTCAAATATACATAACTTGATCAACTATGTATACTTCAGGAAGGACCATGCCATGCTGAGAGTAGTCACCCTAAAAACTTATTGCCAAAAAAACACAATTTTCAATTTATATCAAGTTTTGCGTGCGTATTCGTGAAACATAGTTAAGGAATCCAACTAATAATCATAATAACCAAGTAAACTTATACACAATCTCACTATAAAGACGACATCATCTTGTACCAAATCTTAAACCGAAAAGTCAAAGACACATCGTTAGTCATTCTAGGATGATCTGCCGGCAAGTTAAACCGTCATCGAGAAATTTAAGCCCATATCAATGAGGTCCTACATTAAGATAGAAAAATCTACTTAAGAGCATAATTAGGAGGATTAAGACTAGCAAGCATTTTATGAGGCTTTGGGTACTCGTTTGGACATGAGTACGACCTATCACCCACAAGTTGACGGTCAAAGTGAAATAACTATCCAAACTTTGGAAGACATGTTACGTACTTGCGTGTTAGAATTTTGAAAGAATTGGGATAGACATTTACCGTTAGTGGAATTCTCTTACAACAACAGTTACCATACCAGCATAGAGGCTGCACCATTTGAGGCACTGCATGGGTAAAAGTGTCGATCACCCGTATGTTGGGAAAAAGTTGGAGATGCTTAGCTTATTGGCCCTGCAATAATTCATGAAACCACCGACAAGATCATCCAAATCAAAAACAGAATCCAAGCCGCTCATGACCGACAAAAGAGCTATGCAAACATTAGATGTAAACCAATGGTGTTTCAAGTTGGTGACAAGGTCATGTTAAAAGTTTCACCTTGGAAAGGGGTTGTGCTTTTTGGCAAACGAGGGAAGTTAAACCCTAGGTATGTCGGTCCTTTCAAGGTGACTGAGAGAGTCGAAACTGTTGCCTATAAACTTAAGCTACCATAACAATTAAGACGAGTACATAACACGTTTCACGTGTCAAATCTGAAGAAGTGTTTGTCCGATGAATCACTTATGATTCCGTTGGAAGAACTACGTGTTGATGACAAGCTTCACTTTGTGGAAGAGCGAGTGGAAGTTATGGATCGTGAAATCAAACAATTAAAGAGGAGTCGCATTCCTATCATTAAGGTTAGATTGAACTCTAAACGAGGTCCTGAGTTTACCTGGGAATGAGAGGATCAATTCAAGCAGAAATACCCACATCTCTTCACCAAGACCGCACCATCGTCAAGTGCCGCACCTTAAGCCTTGAGAACAAGGCTCATTTAACGGGGGGAGACTATAACACCCCGTGTTTTTAGGTCAAATTACAATCCTAATTATTTCATTTTCCCTTTATTTATTGGGTTTTGCATGTTACGTCTATTTAAACAGCATTAATTAAATCGCGTAGGCATAAAACGTCATCGTTTAGCTAGAAACGTAACCTAAACTCATTAAGACTTTACTTGATCCCTTATTATTCGTTGTTGAAATTATTTTCACAACAAGAAAGTACTTAGTCACGTTTACTTAATTCTATCGACGTAAAAATCCATAAATAAATAAACTACACCAACAATTTTAACTTTTATACATTAGGAAACTAAATAAAACTAGGATAAAAACCTATGTACTCCTACAATTTAGCAAACTAATCGTGTTTACCCTTGTTCAACTTCCCTCAAACCGTATGATGCTTAAAAAGAAACTAAAACCCATTAACATTAACCCTAATAACCTTGACAAAGCCATGAATTCTTTGTGAAACCCCACACAACCTCGTGATAATTAGGCAACTCTTGCTCTGTTTTTGCGTCACGCTCCAACATTATTCCCCTTTAAATCCCTGTACATTGACCATGTTTTAAACCCAAGAAATCCTTGCCCTAATTGGATTAACATTCAAAAGTGACTCTACATGGGAACACTATGCCTGCCTCTTATTTATGCATAAAAGACCAGGTATACTTCTTTGAAAACACAAAAACAATACAATCTAGTTATCATAATACTCTCATCACTTTGGTTTTCCTTATTCTCCTATACTTGTTTCGACTCACATACAACACATCAACCCACCCCTTTGTGCATTTATCAAGCATTACATACAAAACCCTAGAAACCCTAATTCTAAATTCGTCCCTTTGGTTCCTCCTTTTAGTCGTCAAACAAGCAAGCATAGAGTGAAGTTTTGGTGTTCAAGTTATAATCAATCTCTCTTCAAGTCCTTGTAAGTCTTAAGTTCATGGTTATCATCATTTATTTAAATGCATTCTTGTTGCTTAGATTACTTGTGCTTGAGAAAATCTAAGTAGAAAAGGCATAATGAAAACCATATACATAAGATGTTGAGTGCTTACTGATGTATACGGGTTCATTGAGAAACCCGTATACAAACTTGACCAATGAAAATTCTGAATTTATCACTCGTTAACATAGTATAGGAGTAGTGTTCACGCGAAATTTGAACCCCTAGCACCTTATAACGAAACGGTAAACGGATTCTCAAAATTGTTATTTTATGTGTATAAAAACTGGTCGGTTGGGTTGACTTTAGGCTTCGTTTCGACCCATTTAAACTTTGACATAAGGTCATCAATTAGGGGCGTTTTATAGTCAACATAGTGAGCTCCATTTAGAAATTCGAATCATCAAAAACCATTGAGAAACGAGCTCGCAAACTGAAACGAAAGTTAGTACTGCTGTCGTGCTCTCAACAGTTAAAACTGTTGGCAGTCGCGACCCCCTCCCTTTAGCCTTATTTTTGATCACCATAGCGACCTCTAACCACAAAACTTATAAAAGGCGAATTGTAGTACTCATGGCCTAGTTTACAAATGTATTTTTAGTTTGTCATAAGGTTGCATAACGAATCCGAAAACTAAGCTTAAAGTTAGTACTGCTGTCCCATATGTCAATAGTTAAAACTGTTGGAAAGTCGCGACACCCCCATCTTCGGCATCATTTTTGACCCCACTATCAACCTCGAATCACAAAACTTACAAAAGATAAGTTGTAGTAGACCTGGCATAGTTTATATAATTACTTTTAGTTGTCCTAATACAGGGTAACGAATAATGTTTTTCGACCAAGTTAATACTGTTGGTTGAATGGTCGACACCTCTTACTTTGGCCTCGTTTTTAGTCACTATAACGACTTTGAATTTCAAAACTTATAAAAGATGAATTGTTGTTCTCCTGTCCTAGTGTTCAAAACCACTTTTTGTTTGAAATTTTATTGAGTAACGAATCTAGGATTTGATTATAAACTTTTGTGTTTGTCCCCTACATTTTATAAAGAAAACTTAATTTTTAAATGCGTTTTGTTATAACTTCGTCAAATTGTTTAACATGTTTAGAGACCAAACCAAATGTCTATTGAATTAACTATAAAAGTACCCACGACCTAGTTTCTAAGTTATCCGATATCGTAATTTACATGTTTGATTGTACGAGATTATGACCCAATACATTTGGCGAATTTTCATGAACAACCACATTTTAAGCAAGTAATATTTTCTCGACTCAAGCACAATACTAAGGACAAGATTGCATACTTTTTTAGTATATTACATGATTAGTAATATGCGTATTATTCATTTAGGTAGCGGATAGAGTTGCATTGCTTGCACTTATTTGATATTATCTAGCTATTGCATCAAGGTGAGTTTATAGTCCCCTTCTTATATTTTTCAATCATTTATCAAATCCCGGGGATGAGATCATGTTTGTTTTACAAAAATGGATGCAGGTACATTTTAATTTAAAAATTACGAGTTTGCCTAAGTAGCTATAACCCACTATGTCCATCATCATGAACTGTTAATTGCATATTTGTAATTGTTAATTGCATTATGTGAGCGTGAATGTTATGAATAGATCTATTGGGGATTAACATCCCCGTTCGGATGATTAGCTATCATCGATAATGAACGCATACCATTTCGGATTATTATAGATGTTACGGGTTGAACATCTACATTGGGCACATTCATTACTTGTATTTTATATACATTCATTGTTGAGCGTCAGTGTCATGAGCTTAGTGCATTTCGTAATACATTTTTGTGATATTGTATTTGTTACTCTATTACAGGGAAATCTTGCTATCCGTCTCATTTAATTTACAAACCTATAAATTCACCAACATTATTGTTAACGTTTTAAAACATGTTTTCTTAGGTTTATAAGTGTTAGGAGCTTACTTGATGTGCATTGGAGTCTAAACAATACAAGATTACTTTTCAAACGACACATAGAGGTCGTTCTCTCATGACTTGTGCAATGTTACTATGAAGTAACGCTCCCGGAACATTATATTCCGCTACGGCCCATTTTAGGGGTGTTACATAGACTTTCTCAAACTCTTCGTTTATGCTCCAAAATGCATGCCTTTTAGCATAACTTCACCAAGTGTTGGGATTAAAAGCTTCCTGATGCTGTTTGGAAGTAACTGTTGCTAAGGTTATTGTTACTACTGCTAGTATATATTACTAGTGCTAATGGAAGTTAAGACTGCTCAGAGACTAAGAAGAAATACTACTAAGTAGTTAATACTGCTAGTATAAAAGTTACTACTGTTTGTGTAACTTAGTACTGCTAGTACTACTTGAGTAAAGTTATAATTGTTAGCATAAAGTTAGTACTGCTAGTGTAACTTAATACTGCTGATGAAGAATGAAGAAAATATTCTAAGTAGTTAATTCTGCTTGTACACAGTTAGTGCTGCTGGAATAAAAGTTAATGCTGCTGCTTACAACTGCTGAAGGATTACAGCTGCTAGAAGAGTTTCTACTATCAGAAGGATAAAGACAAGAAAAGGGATTAAGATGAAGATTGTTTATCAAGATTACTTATGGGATAAGTATGAGTTAGAAGATCATGATAACTTAGGAATATATTGTAGCAGTTATGACTCTTGGTGTATATAAAGGTGGTCCTAGGGTTAGAGTTTTAAATGTACCAAAAAAAAATCATTATTTTCATTGAAATTAAATATTCATATGTTTTAGCTTCAAGAGTGTGGTTTAAACCCTGTTATACACAAGAGTGTTCGTATTATTGATTTAATATAATATTGGAGCTTTTTCTAGTAATATCATTGATCATTAACCTCAATTAATATTTCATTAATATTCTCTAAGTTTAAAGAGTAGATCTTCCGCTATACTCTTTAGTATTCACGAAAGTTATACTCCATAGTTGTTTTGGATCTATTTGCACCAAAAAGTAACTTAACCTTTACAAGCTAAGGAATCGATCTTAAGTTGGGATCAACAAGTGGTATCAGAGCTTGTGTTCTGAAACTTTGATCTAGAAGAAACTAACAAGAAGAACTCTTTACTCACAAGGAAGAGATGGATCTAGAAACTACACAAACCACTACTACTGCAAAGTTGCCCATTCTCAAACAGGGTGAATATGATATGTGAAGGCTAAGGATTGAGCAATACTTTCAAGTACAAGACTATGCTCTATGGGATGTCATAGAGAATGGAAACTCATTCAAACCAGTAGCTCAAACAACAACAAATGCTGATGGTACCTCAACTTCACTAATACCAGGTCCTGTAACTACTAAAGAAAAGGCTCAAAAGAAGAATGATGTGAAGGCAAGAAGTATGTTACTAATGACACTTCCCAAATAAACATCTACTAACATTTAATCAGTACAAGGAAGCCAAGACTTTGTTTGCTGCTATACAAATAAGATTTGGTGGTAATGATGCCACAAAGAAGACTCAGAAGACTCTTCTAAAGCAAATGTATGAGAACTTTAGTGCTCCAAGCACAGAGTCTCTTGATTCTATTTTTAACAGGCTTCAGAAGATTGTAAGTCAGTTGGCTATCCTTGGTGAAAATATTTCACAAGAAGATCTTAATTTGAAATTTTTGAGAAGTCTGCCTTCTGAGTGGAATACTTATGTTGTGGTTTGGAGGAATAAACCTGATCTAGACACAATGAGCTTTGATGATCTCTACAACAATTTCAAAATTGTTGAACAAGAAGTTAAAGGAACTGCAAGCTCAAGCTCAAGCTTAAGTTCTCAGAACGTGGCATTTGTGTCATCCTCTAGCAGTACTAATGAAGTTAATACTGCTTATGGAGTTAGTACTGCTAACACTCAAGTTAGCCCTGCTAGCACTCAAGTTAGCACTGCTAGTACTCAAGCTAGTACTGCTAACTTAAGTGATGCCATTGTTTATGCATTTTTAGCCAATCAACCAAATGAGTCTCAACTTGTACATGAGGACCTTGAACAAATCCATGAAGATGACTTAGAAGAGATAGATTTGAAGTGGCAGTTAGCATTGCTGAGCATGATGACAAGAAAGTTTTTCTAGAAAACTGGTAGAAAGATTACTATCAATGGGAGTGACACAGCTGGATATGACAAGTCAAAGATGGAGTGTTTCAACTGTCACAAGTTGGGACACTTTGCAAGGGAATGCAGAGGACCTAGGAATCAAGATAACTTGAGCAAGAATCAAGACAGCTCTAGAAGGACTATAAATGTGGAAGAAATTTCTTCCAAAGCCATGTTGGCTATTGATGGAGCTGGTTTTAACTGGAGCTTTATGGCAGATGAAGAAGTGCCTATAGACATGGCTCTTATGGTTTTTTCAGACTCTGAGGTACATAATGATAAAACTTGTTCAAAAACCTATCCCAAAAGCTTTGAAACTCTTAAAACTCAACTTGATAATTTAAGAATAGAGTTTAATAAATCTGAGTTCAATCTAGCTACTTATAAAAGAGGGTTAGCATCTGTAGGAGAACAACTTATCTTTTACAAAAAGAATGAGGTTCTATTTTGTGAGCAACTTGCTATTCTAAAAAGAGATATCTTATATAAAGACTCAGAAATTAGTGTGCTTAAAAGTGAGTTAGAAAAGCTTAAGCAAGAAAAAGAAAGCAATCAACTTAAGATTGAAAAATTTGATAATGCTTCTAAGAGTCTAGACAAATTAATAAGGAGTCAGATACCTGATAAAAGTAGAAAGGGTTTAGGGTTTGTAAGCTATAATGTTGTTCCACCTCCTCCTACAGGATTATTTTCACCCCCAAACCTTGATTTGTCCAACTCTGGTTTAGAGGAGTTCCAACAGCCCGAGTTTGAAGGATATGGACCTAAGCCTAGTAAGAGTTTTAGTGAAGATACTTCTAATGAGGTTAGGTAATATCCTAATGCCTCATTGATTGAGGAGTTGGTGTCAAATGATAAGTTAGAGAAGAAAACTATTTTTTCTACTGTTGTTAAGATAGAATTTGTTATACCTCAACAACAAGAAAAAACAGTTAGGAAACCAGTTAAGTATGCTGAAATGTACAGGTCACAAAGTCCTAAGGGAAATTAAAGAAACTGGAATAATCAAAAGTCCCAACAGCTAGAAAGTAACTTTATGATGTACTATAAAGCTTGTTTTGTCTGAGGAAGTTTTGACCATGTGCAGGCTAACTACAATTACAATCAAAGGGAAAGGGTGGAATCTAGGAATAATTATAAAAGGGTGGTATACAATTATTTTTCTAAAAAGACTCACCCTAATACTTACAGGAAGATGGTTCTAAGAGCAGTTTTAATGAAATATAGCCTAAGATCACTTAATACTGCTAGGCCTGTTAATACTGCTCATCCCAAAACTACAGTTTATAGTGCTAGACCAATGTCACATTTTTCTAAATCAGCACAATCAACTGTAAAGAGGCCCTATCAAACAAGAACATCATTAACTAACAAAAATTTTAACCAAAAAGTTAATACCGCTAAGGGTAAATTTTATACTGCTAGGCCAAAAGTAGTTAATACTGCTAGGCCAAATTCAGCAGTAGTTAATGTTGTGAGGGAAAATCAGGTTAATGCTGTTAAGGCATCGACATGTTAGGTTTGGAGACCTACCAAACTTAATAGTGCGTCAATTGCTTTGAAGAAACATAATTATGTTGATGCACGAGGCAGATCCAAGTCAGTGATGGCTTGGGTCCCCAAAGGAAACTAATTTCCTTATTTTTATATGCACGGTCATACACAAAAAGAAGATCAAGGCTATGTTGACAATGGATGCTCAAGGTACATGACAGGGAACATGTCTTATCTCTCATACTTTGAGGAGTTTGATGGAGGATATGTTACCTTTGAGGGAGGAGCCAAAGGTGGGAAAATTACTAGTAAAGGAACTCTTAAAATTGGTAAGCTTGATTTTGAGGATGTGTACTTTGTCAAGGAGTTACAATTTAATCTTTTTAGTGTTTGACAGATGTATGACAAAAAGAACAATGTTCTTTTTACTAACATTGGATGTTTTGTTCTGTCTCCTGACTTTAAGTTAGCTGATGAAAGTCAGGTTTTACTTAAAGTTCCTAGAAAGAACAATATGTACAGTGTTGATATGAAGAATATTGTTCCTAAAGAGAGTTTAACTTGTCTTGTTGCAAAGGCCACACTTGATGAATCAATGCTATGGCATAGGAGGCTAGGTCATGTAAATTTTAAAACTATTAATAAACTTGTTAAGGAAAATCTTGTGAGAGGTTTATCAACAAAACATTTTGAAAATGACCAAACTTGTGTTGCTTGCCTTAAGGGAAAGCAACACAAAGCCTCTTGTAAGTCCAAGATTCAGAACTTTATTACTCAGCCTTTATTCATGTTGCATATGGACTTGTTTGGTCTAACTTTTGTGAGCAGCTTAATGAATAAGAAATATTGTCTAGTTGTCACTGATGATTATAGCAGATTTACTTGGGTTTTCTTTCTAGCAACTAAGGATGAAACTAGTGGCATTCTTAAGAGCTTTATTACTGAGGTAGAAAATCTAGTTTATAAGAAAGTAAAGATAATCAGATGTGACAATGGAACAGAATTCAAAAATAGAGTCATGAGTAAGTTTTGTGAAAAGAAAGGCATTAAGAAGGAATTTAGTATAGCTAGAACTCCTCGAGAAAATGGTTATGCTGAGAAGAGAAATAGGACACTAATTGAGGCTGCTAGAACCATGTTAGCTAACTCTAAGTTACCTACTACATTTGGGGCTGAAGTAGTTAATACTGCTTGCTATGTGCAGAATAGGGTATTAGTAGTTAAGCCTCATAACAAGATCACTTATGAACTGTTTAGAGGTAGAACATCTGCTCTAAGCTTCATGAAACCATTTGGGTGTCATGTTACCATTCTTAATACCTTAGATTATTTATGCAAGTTTGATGGAAAGTCAGATGAAGGATTCTTTATTGGATACTCAATGAATAGTAAGGCTTTTAGGGTATACAACATTATAACTAGGAAAGTAGAAGAAAACTTGCATATTAGGTTCTTAGAGGATAAGCCTATTATTACAGGTGATGGACCAAAGTGGCTGTTTGATATTGATGTTCTAACAAAATCAATGAATCATGTGTCAGTTGTTGCAGGTACAAACTCTAATGATTTTGTAAGTACAAAAGAAAGTATTGGTGCAGGTCATTCTAGCAAGGAGACAGGATCTAGGCAAGATTACATTTTGATGCCACTGTGGAAAGATGGTTCACTGTTTGATTCTTCTTTAAAAAATGCTAGTACTGATGAACCACAACCTCCTAGTGATGTTGGATAGAAGGATGATGAAGGTGTAAATAAAGAAAGTGGAATTGATGATCAAGAGAGACCTAAAAATAGTACTCAAGATGTTAATACTACTGGGCCGAGTATTAATACTGCCAGTACAAATGTTAATGCTGGTAGTCTAAATATTAATAAGCCACACATGCTGATTTTTTTGGTAATGAAACAGAAGTGGATATGAGCAACATTACTACCACATATCTAGTTCCTTCTACTCCAAATACAAGAATCCATAAAGATCATTTACTTGATCATGTGATTGGTGATATACAGTCTGGTGTACTAACAAGGAGAATGACAAAGACTATAAATGAACAAGGGTTTATTAGTGTTGTCTATGAAGGGAAAACTCATGAAGACCTTCATACTTGTCTGTTTGCTTGTTTCCTTTCATAGGAAGAGCCCAAAAAGGTAATCCAAGCATTAAAAGATCCAAGCTGAATAGAAGCTATGCAAGAAGAGCTTCTATAGTTCAAGATACAATAGGTTTGGACCTTGGATTTACCACTTGGCAAAAGAGCCATTGGTACTAAATGGGTGTATAGGAACAAGAAAGATGAAAGAGGTATTGTGATTAGAAACAAGGAAAGGCTGGTTGCACAAGGTTACACTCAAGAAGAAGGAATAGATTATGATGAGGTTTTTGCTCCAGTTGCTAGTATTGAAGCAAATTTTAGGCTGGTTCTTAGCCTAATCCTCATCAAAAGACTTTATCTGTAACCATAATGATGTGAAAGATGGCATTTCTAAATGGCAAGAGTTAATTAGGAATTTATGTCTGTCAAACCTCTAGGTTTGAATATCCCAGAGTTCCCTGACAGAGTTTATATAAGTAGAAAAAGCATTACATGGTTTACATCAAGCTCACAAGCTGAGTATGAGACTTTATCTACCTATTTAATGGACAATGGATTTCATAGAGTCAGATAGACAAGACCTATTTCATTACAAGAGTCAAAGTGATATTCTACTAGTGTTAAGTAGAATGTTGATGAATATCATTTTTGGATCTCTAAAAAGAAGTGACTTGCACTGAGTTTTTGAGAATTGATGCATAAAGTAAGTTCAACTAGATAGGTTTTCTAAGGGTTGAGCTTACTTTCTTCTTAGGACTACAAGTGACACATGAACGGATGATGGGATTTTCATCAGTCAAGAAAAGTATATGGATGAAATTTTGAAGAAGTTTGGTTTTTTTAAACTGTGAAGACTGCAAGTACAACCTATGGAGCTTCAAACATTGCCAAGGATGCAAAACTGATGATGTGATGTCATACTTCACTGATACAACAAATCAATGATTGGCTCATTGATGTATTTAACATCCTTCAAGCCTGATATAATGTATTGTTGTATGTGCTGTACAAGATTCCAAGTCCACCTAAAGAGTTCACATCTCATGCTGTGAAAAGAATCTTTAGAATACTTGAAAGGTCAATCTAAATTGGGTCTTTGGACCGTAAGCCTACCATTTGATTTGTGAAGCTTATTCTAATAGTGACTATGCTGGTGCAAGTTTAGACAGGAAATCCACAACAAGAGGTTGTCAATTTCTTGGAAGCAGATTGATTTCATGGCAATTTAAGAAGCAAACTACAGTTGCCAATTCTACTACTAAAGTAGAATATGTGGCTGCTACTAGTTGTTGTGGTCAAGTACTCTGGATTCAAAAATCAAAATGCTTGGATTATGGATACAATTTCATAATACTAGGATTTTTCAATTGACAATGAAAGCACCATCTGCATATTTAAGAAAATCCAGTCTTTCATTCAAAAGACAAAGCACATTGGATTAGGCATCACTTTATCAAAAGTTGTGACCCAAAACGCAATCTGTACTTTTCCTCAAAAACAGGATCTGATTTTGACTTTTTGGTCAAAACGCAACCAAGAAAAGTATGAACCCAGATCTTATTTCCTTGACTTTTAAGCACCATAAAAAGATGTAACCAGATTGAGACAGTAACAAACAACAATAACAACCTGTTGTTGACTTTTTCACAAAAAAAATGATGAACAATATATGAACAATGAGTGAACAGTGACATGAATAGTACATGAACAGTAACCGAGACATGAACAACAAACACATGATACATTACACCCCTGCAGCTTTGATGCCAATTGTTACCCATAAAGATTCACATAACAAGAGACATGATCCGGAGGTCGGGGAGGATTGAACAAATGTTTAGCCATATTATTTAGTGAGAGAAAGGAAAGATGTGTGTTTTCTAGAGAGCGAAACATACATACCTTATTACAAGTAAAATGAATCCTCTATCCCTCCATGGAAGTATGGAGGGGATATATATAGCCCGGGACATGATCTACTTACTACACTTGACATTTCTAGTCCATGCGTGTCCGGCTAATGTAAACTAATGTAATTCCGTATTAGCCGACATATTTTAAGGCTAACATTGATGATTATGGTGATGATTGTTCTTGGTTGGTTGGAGGAGTTTGGGGTTCTACAAATACAACAAAGTAAAATGACATCCGAGCCTTCCAATGCCTGAAGTATGACGTCTATGCTCTTCTATTCTTGAAACTTGTACTCCCAGCGTGATCTTCTTTGTCTTTACTTGTTCTGGAACCAGTGTAGTATGCATGAGTTGGATTAACTTCCCCCCAATTCATGCAGCATGTCTTTAAAAGCTTTCTTCATAGAATCCTTTTTGGCGAAGTTTCTGAATCAACTTCCCCCCAAACCAACATCCGTATCTTGAGCAGATTCTGAAACGTTGATGTAGCTTGAATGATCTTCTAACATTGACATTTAAAGTGCACAGCGGAATTTTGTAGAAGAAAAAGTCAACCACACCATCTAATACTGCTTCTATACTGTATCATGATATTTGGTTTTGGTGAATATCTATTCGGGGGTATATGCGAGAAATCAGCAACAATTCTTCTCACGCTTGTAGAATACTTCACAAACCATACTAAGTAAAGTAGTATGAACTAATTCCCCCTGAAAGTTGACCTGAATACACCAAAGTACCAAAGTACACGTATTCCCCCATGATGGTTTTGAACTCTCAGAAGCATCATTGACGTGTATGACCATTTACACGAGAAGTTCTTGTCATAAGCAACAATCTTGAAAAGTTATGAAAGACATTGAAGAACTTTGAAAGATTTTGCTGAGACTGTGAAGCATCATTGAAGTTTTGTAGCTTCAAATATCCCGTGAGAGTTGCTGATCACATCTCAACCTTATACTCTCTGGCTAACTTACCAACCTCGTATTCTGTCGGCTATTGCTGTGACCACTTGGTGAAGTAAACCCGATATACCAAACTTGAAAATGAAGTAACATTCCCCAAATTTGTTACTTAAACTTGCACTGTTGTTGATTGAAGAACGGTGCAGAAGAAAGCCTCTAAGTACCCTATACACTCAACTAAGAGCCAAAATAAGTACAACACCTCTTGAGACTATCCACATCGGCATCTGCGTGTGACACTGAGCACTACAATGTAACTCCTTAAAGTGATAGCTATAACCCGTGAGTACTACAATGTAACTCCTTACATCGGGTATAACTAGATAATCCAAGTCTCAATCATAACTGTATACGTTCAAGCAAGTCATCAATCGATAGATTGGGTTTGAAGAAAAGGGGTAGAAACTAGAAGGAAGTCTCGATGATGAAATAAGTAGACGCCTTCGTGAAACCCACTTCAAACTCAAATAAGGGATACCAAATCAACTTCGTGATCACTTGACATTAAAATCCGAATTCCATAGCCGTTTTGACGTTTAAGTGAATCTTATTCGGATCGTTTGTAGTGTTATGTATCATGTTTGTTTTGTTGTTGTTCAAGAATGTCGTTAAACATGACAAATGCTATTTTGAATGTCGTTAACGAATAAACATCGTCTAGTCCAACTTGACGTTAAAGTGTTTTTATACCCGGCTCAATCCATTAACCGGACTTACTATCAACTTTAACACCAGCCCAATAATAAATAATTTAGCCCATCACACTAAAAATTATTCGGCCCACCCTTTTGTGTTAAGCCCGGTTGCCATCAAATTAACACTCGGCCCATTTGTTTTCATAGTAATTACCAATCACCAGCCCAACATTTAATTAAAACACAAGCCCAGTTATGCCTAGTCCAAATCACTCGGCCCATTCAAAGATTATAACCCGGTCCATAAATTTGGATTTAGGGAAATAAATATGACATTGAATCCCTGATAACACTCCCCACTAAACCTAATCACATTTGTACTTTCACACGCATCCAATATCATCTCTCCCTAAAAAAACAAATCTCACTTCCATTCTTTAATCTCCTTTATGACTTTGCCAATAGAAATCGAGTACCAGATACAAGAAAAAAAAAGAGAAAAAAACCCTCTCTTGCATATCAAACCCATACAATCAAGAACCAAACGAGCTCTTTCTTTACTATTGGAACTTGAGTCACACGAACATAATCACCCTTTTCATTTTACAATTGTAGCTCTTAACTTATGAAGAACAAGAAGGATGGGTCTTCAAGATCTTGCATAAGGTCTCGGGTAGGTGTGGTATTTGTTTTTCGTTATGTTTAACCTATGATGTGCGTGTGATTAAAATCGGTAACGATTTTGTATAGAAGCACGAAACTGAGGTTTCATGTTTCTTTCAAGTTTCGAGTCTTGATGAGTGGTGATGGAGTTGTTGTATTATGTGATGATGTGTGGATTAGGTTTAGATTGGGATTTGTTGGATTTGTGTTGTTGATGATTGTTGGTTGATTGTTTATGGAGATGTTGTTGTATCTGCTTCTTTTCTTTTCGGTTTTGGTGTTGACTCTTTGAGTTTTGACCAGGTCAACTCGGTAAATACCGAGTTGACTCGGTTTTGTTCTTGGTTTAACAAAACGCAATCAACCCCAAGGCAAAACGCAACCCGTTTGGGTCTTGGTATAACAAAACGCAACCTGTCTTGGGAGTCAAAACGCAACATGGTCTTGCAAGTCAAAACGCAACATGGTCTTGCGAGTCAAAACGCAACATGGTCTTGCGTGTCAAAACGCAACAGAGTCAAAACTCAGGCAGCATGACATTTGTACTTTCTTGTTTAAGGGTCTTCAATCATCAAAACGCAATGTCAAAACGCAAGAGTATTGAACCAAAACGCAATCAGCATCCAAATCGCAACCTGCCAATCCTGTACTTTTTGTACTCCTTTTTTTTACATCAAAACGCAACCAAGCAAAAAATAGATAAACCCAGTTTATTACTTGACTTTTAAGCTCAAAAAGAAACAGTAGATACATATGATGAAACAAGAATGAGACTAATCTTATAACAACCATAGTATAAACATTTTCATGATTTTTTCACAAGGGAAAGAAAAAAAACGATGAACAGTAAACGCGTGAGCAGTCACATAAACAATAACATGAACAGTATATGAACATTAACAGGAACAGTGCGTGAACAGTAACAACAAACACATGATACATTACACCCCTCCGCCCCCCTCCCCCCCCCCCCCCCCCACCAAAACCCCCCGACCCGCCGCCCCCGCCAGAACCCCCACCTCTGTAGCTCTGATGCCAATGTTACCCATAAATATTCCACATAACAAGAGACATGATTCTGGAGTTCGGGGGAGGATTGAACAAATGTTTAGCCATATTATTTAGTGAGAGAAAGGGAAGATGTGTGTTTTCTAGAGAGAGAAACACACACCTTATTACAAGTGAAATGAATCCTCACCCCTCCATGGAAGTATGGAGGGGATATATATAGCCCGGGACACAATCTACTTACTACACTTGACATTTCTAGTCCCTGTGTGTCCGGCTAATATAAACTAATGTAATTCTGTATTAGCCGACATATTTTAAGGCTAACATAACTATTTCCAAAGTCAATCACACAAGCACGCAACATATCTTCTAGCGTTTGTATTGTATTTTCACTTTGACCATCTGTTTAAGGGCGGTAAGCGGTACTCATATCCAAATTTATCCCTAACGCCTTCTGAAGCGATCTCTAGAAATTTGACGTAAAATGGCTATCTCGATCCGAAATGATCGAAACAGGTACACCATGCGTACACACTATTTCCTTCAAATAAAGTTGTGTGAGTTTCTCCATAGTATCAGTCTTCTTCGTCGGTAGGAAATGAGCTGATTTGGTCAATCGATCAACAATGACCCAAATCTTATCGTACCCACTCGGCGTTCTAGGCAGTCCACTAACAAAATCCATAGTATTCCTTTCCCATTTCCAAACAGGAATCTCAGGTTGTTGCAGTAGTCCAGACGGTCTTTGATGCTCAGCTTTAACCTTCGTACAAGTTAGACACTTGCTAACATATGTGGCAATATCAGCTTTCATATTTGGCCACCAATACAACAGTTTCAAATCTTGATACATCTTGTCCGATCCTAGATGGATAGAATACTTGGACTTATGCGACTCGTGCATAATCAAATCCCTTAATCCATCGAATCGCGGCAACCAAACACGATTTCCAAAACAACGCGTTCCATCAGGGCGAAACTCGAATATTTGCTTGATCAATCTCCCCAAATTCTCTGCCCTTACATTTTTCCTTTTCATTGCCTCCTTCTGATCGTCGAGAATCTGCTTAGGTAGATTGTTATGAACAGTCGTCACCAAAGCTCGAACACACAATGGCTTAATCCTTTCCTTCTGACTTAAGGCATCAGCCACTACATTCGCTTTTCCAGGATGATATCGAATCTCACAATCATAATCACTTAACAACTTAATCCAATGACGTTGTCTCATGTTTAGCTCTTTATGATTGAGAATGTATTGGAGACTCTTGTGATCAGTGAAAACTACACACTTCGTTCCATACAAATAATGTCTCCACAACCTAAGAGCAAAAAACAACGGCTCCTAACTCCAAATCATGAGTAGTGTAATTATTTTTATAGACCTTCAATTGGCGGGAAGCATACGCTATCACCTTTTCCCGTTGCATCAACACGGCTCTATAACCCTTAACTGACGCATCGCAATAAACTACGAAATCTTCCGCTCCTTCATGAGCCGATTATATACAAGCCACACTTGGAACATATTACTGCTCCCCCTCAAATTATGAGGGTCTATGTTAGTGTCAGTTATGATAATTTTGAAGGATTTTGAGTTTAACGAAAAACTCATGAAAAATTCATAGACCGACACATAACATCTAATTCCATACTACTTATAATGTACAAGATGTATGTTACATAACAGTTGATATTGACCTTAATGTTAGAATGATGAAATCATTCTATTCTCTTGATTAGTCGATAGTCAATATCTAAGAACCTTCCGCTTAAAGAAGCATTCGAGATTCCTGAAGATTCTTCAGATCTTTAACCTTCTACCGAATATCTCGATGAACTGTTGATTGTTGTAGTGGAGGTGGTGGTGGTGGAAGTGTTGATGTTGTTTCAGTTGTCGTTGTAAAGCTGGAAAAGTGCATCAGATGTATGCGGTGAAGAGCTTAAAGAATTTTGTTTGTTATAACGAGTATCCACAAGAGATATGAAGATTGATTTCCCTTTGCTTCTATTGTAGATCCAAGAAATGATTCCCTTTCTAATTGACACCAAGCATTTAATAGGCAGAATCTGTTTCATAAGATCTAGTCTATGGTAGCAGTGAGAATGGGAACTTGCTCATTAGCCATGTTATCTGCTACAATTCTATTCAACAAAGATAGGCCCAGACATAACAGTAATGTTTGTGCTAGATGAGGAATTTTGGCAATGATTTGAAATTGGACATTGCCATATTTGATTAAGGTGAGATTAAATCACAAACGGTAGACTTAAATCATCATCAAACCGCTACCAGGAATTTTCAAGCAAACAACTATCAATCATATGCAATTCAATCATATTTCAACTTTCAATTAGGGACCTAATTCTAACACAGAAAGTAAAATCATGAGCATAACACTAGTACGCAATCACTTAATCAAAAACCATCAAACTGTAATCGTCTAGAATAAGATCAATCAACATTTGAAAATCATTCAATCAGATCATACAAACGCATGGGGATCATATTTGAACATCAAACTCGAATAATCTAATCCTAACAGCTATATCCCAGCAATTTAAAGTTGGCAGATGGCACAACTGGTCCTTGTAGTTAATTAAGTAGGAAAACATTTAGCAAGTTGTAAATAAGTCCTAATTCTTTCTAATTAATGACACATTTGGTCTCTTTGAGTTAGAATAAATTAACTCCCCCTTCAAATTTAAAATTATTAACCCTATTTAAATACAAAACCATTTCCGTTTAAGTATAGGATGAATTAATACGACCGTTTGATGTCATAAAATTTAAAAAACACTCCCCCCCTCAATCGATAACCCGTTTTCTATTGAAAAGAAAGCTTGTAGTCATGACAAGGTCAAATTTTGTTTTATAAGAATTCCAGATCTGATTGATTTTTCAAACATTTTACCACCTATGGTTAAAACATATAATTTTTTGAAGAAATCATAGAAAAACAATGTTAACAATAAGATTTTCACTAACCAAGGACGATCCGAGAGCGTCGAGGAGGATAGAAATAAATAAGTTGCCATATTTATTAGATTAGAGAGAAAAGGGAAGATGTGTGTGTTTTCTAGAGAGACGAAACAACAATATACTTATGAGATAAATGTTTATCATCCCCCTCTATGGAAGTAATTGGAGGGGGTATTTTATAGTCCTTAGTAACACCTAATATAGTAACTTGTCATTATTAGTCCCTACGTGTCACACTATAAATAAACTATTGTAATTTTGTGATATTCAACATATTTTAAGGCTAACAAATCTTCCCTATAATGTGGAAACAATTGGAATTACTTACAATGTATCCTATCACGTACAAATACAACACAAATAAACTATCTTCCATAGTGCTTCCAAAGCTGGAAGATGTCTCCGAGTTCTCTATTGTCTTGAAACTTGTACTCCCCCCCCCATCTTGACTTCAGTTGTCTTTAATTGTACAGGAGCCATTGTAGTATGCATGACTTGGATTACTTCCCCCCAATTCATGCAACATGTCTTGAAAAGCTTTCTTATGCTCCTTGATTTGGTGAACATTTTAGTTTCTAAATCAGCTTCACCCCAAACCAAAATCTCTCTCTTAAGATGATTCTGAAAATTTGTTGTAGTTGAACAATCTTCATACTTAGTCATTGAAGTTGCACAGCAGAATTTTGAGAAGTCAAACCACACCACGACACTACTCTTGTATTAGGGCTTGGTGAATATTCGTTCGGGGGTGCATGCAAGAAATCAGCATAAGATTTCACAACAAGAGACGATCCAGAGGTCGGGGAGGATAGAAATAATAAGTTTCCATTTTATTAGAGAGAGAAAGGAAAGAGTGTGTGTTTTTTTCTAGATAGAGAAACAACACACACTTATGATACAAATGTTTATCTCACCCCCTCTATGGAAGTATGGAGGGGGTATTTATAGTCCTAGTGACACCTAACTATTGTAACTTGTCATTATTAGTCCTTACGTGTCATACTATAACTAAACTATTGTAATTCTAGATATGTCACCATATTTTAAGGCTAACAAAAAATTATTTGGATAAAAAGAAGACTTCTCTTCTTGGTCAAGAAATAATGAACTTAGGCGTACATTAGATCGAGGTTGCATGGATATAAAGTAATCCATGCCCGGGAAAACTTAATCACCCGTTGTCAGGAACAGCCGTCTTTTTGGCGACATGCTTTCCTTATTTTAAAAAGCGGGTTGTAGTCTGAAATAACTACAAGCCATTTAGACATGTTTTGAAAAGTTTGAACTTCCGTTCGATCTTCATTTAAAAGCCCGTGTCATTATTGAATGAGATTTCTAGGTCCGTAAATGTTATCGATAAGCAAAAGACATGTCTTGAAAAACTATTTTTGGTATTTTCTATTTTCTGATTTTTATGGATTTTTGTTGGTTTTATATTTTTGTAATTTCTTTTTGAGTTGGAATATGTACATATTTACATAGGATACTTGAAGCTAATCTGTTACTCATCCTTATCATCCTGAAGACGTTTGAGTGTCTCTGGCTTCATACTCTTCATGCCAAGCAAAGTGGGGAGAATTGAATTCAAATCGTTCTCTAGGCAGTGCCTTAGTGAATATATCCGCCAGTTGATACTCTGTCCTCACAAAATACAACTCAACCACTCCCTTTTCATTGTTCTTGATGAAATGATGTCGCGATGTCGGGATTGTTTAGACCTGGAGTGCTGGACGTTGTTGCAGCAGAGAGCTATGGCACTCTTGTTGTCACAATACAGAGGGATGTGATTGTATGCAAAGCCATAATCTGATAATTAAGACCTCATCTATAGGATTTGGGCACAGCATCCAGACATCGCGATGTATTCAACCTCTGTGGACGAGATGGACGTGCTAGTTTTCTTCTTTGATGACCAGCTTACTAACTTATCACCAAGGAACTGAGCACTGCCAGATGTGCTTCTTCGAGTGTCTTGACAACCTGCATGATCTGCGTCTCTTTTCCTAATGAACAAGGTTGGATCGACTATACACCCTTGGAGAATCCTTGTGCCAGAAGGAACTTTGACAAAGTGTCATACCACGCCCAGGGTGCCTGCTTTAACCCATAAAGATCTTTCTTCAAACGATAGACATGATGTGGACGATCTGGGTCAACGAAGCCTTCCGGTTGGCTAACATAGACATCTTCCTTAAGCTCACCATTTAAGAATGCAGTTTTCACGTCCATTTGATAAATTGTCATGTTTTTGCTGGCAGCATTGGCAAGAAATATTCTGATGGCTTCAAGTCTAGCAACCAGGGCGAAGGATTCTTCAAAATCAAGACCTTCTTCTTGACGATATCCTTTTGCTACAAGATGTGCCTTGTTTTTCAACACATCACCATACCGTCAGTTCTCACCTTTATAAATTCTACTGGAGAGCAATAATCATGGGCACAGTCTGGAGGTGGCACTAATTCCTATACATCCAGTTGATCAAATTCATGGATTTCATCTTGCATGGCTTGAAACCAGCAGTCTTTAGTAACAGCAGTATATATATATATATATATATATATATATATATATATATATATATATATAACAAATGTTACAAAAACAAAAAAATCTAACCGAATTAAAAAAACTACAGAATTTTACAAATAAAAAATAAAAAATAGTGATAGTATTAAAAAACCAAATTTTAAAAAAAAATAAATAATAATAATAATAGTGATGACATGGCTTCCATGATGACGTAGGGTTATGATATGGCATAAAATGGTCAAATGCATCATGTTATATAGATGATGTGGCAAGATGTAAGTTTATGATTGGAGCAAGTTTGTTCGCGATGCAGCGCGACAAGATGTAAGTTTACATGTTTATTTTTTTATATAAGGCACCATCCAATAAGAATCACAAGAGATTCCTTTTGAATCTCATGTGATTCTGTTTGAATCTCATGTGATTCTGTTTGAATATCATGTGATTCTGTTTGAATCTCATTATTAAAAAATAAAAATTATGAATAAGTAAAATTTAAAAAAAAGCTATTTTACCATGTCAATGCCACTTAGAGCCAAGCCCCCAACATTATCCTTAAACTAGGCTGAAACTTCTGCTGTAAAACTTTTCCATTTTTCTTCGTAGGTAGACAAGGTCCCATCAAACATGGACTTTGTCTGTATACAATAAGTAAAAAAATTGTTATGAACAATAAATAATTATATAGTAAAATACATTTATTTAAGACACTTACAATACAGCCCGTTGGGAAAAAATGCCTTGATAAAGATCCATCCTTTCTAAAACGATCTTCATAGTTAAGAATCTCAGCCCAACAATCAACTACATTAGCGTCAATACACAAGCCCGGTGATAATGTTTCCATGTTCAATCGAATTCCAAATACTTTTTCCTCACCAGAAGTTGTTTCAAACACAGTTTCACTATACGAAAGCATAAAAAATGATGAACACATGCAAGATAATTGACTTATACTAACATAATCACATGAGCTTTTAAAACATCACATGAGATTAAAACAGAATCTCATGAGATTTAAACTGAATCACATGAGATTCTAGCATAATCACATGAGATTCAAAAGGAATCTCTTGTGATTCTTATTGAATGGTGCCTGTGACAACCATGACTTGAGCAGGTTAGTCAAACTGTTAGTGTTGACTTATGTATCTGTTTCAATGTATGGGTTATGTGTTATTTGTGCTAATATGTGTTTATATGTGTTTATGTAGGATATGTGAGATTTGGTAATCAATCCATTGAGCGTGATCGTCTCATTAGGATTGGATTTGTGTTGGATTTTGTGGAGTTCATTTTGTTCACTTTTGGTGACAAGGAAATGATTTCGGTGATTGAAGCGGTTTCGCGTTAATTGTGTAAGTAATTATATGTATACGTATTTATGTGTTAGTAATATTAGGATAAGATTAGGTTCTAGTAGTTAGAATAAAGAAAAAATGAAATTACTATTTTTGGAATGTTAGGTTTAAGAAAAATGAAAAGTTAATTATTTTAAAGGTCTAGTAAATTGCGTTTACGCAAAAAGGTATGCTCAAATAAGCTTAGGTTTTTATAAAAACTTAAGGTAAAGCAAGTAATTAAGTAATTAATAAATAAATAAATAAAAACATGAACAGTAAAAAATGAATTTTAGAGGAAAAAGAAAGAAAAAAAGAAAACAAATCTTACTCTAATTAAAATTGGTAAAAGATATCTATCTTAAACCTTTTTGTAAACCTTATAAATACCAAAAACCCTTCTCCCCCTTGTTTTTAATTGTCCCAGCCGAATTTTATCTAAGAATGAAGAAGAATTTTTTTTTTTTTTAAGTTTGGTGATTTTTGTGTTCAAGATTCGAAGATTTAAGGTATAAATTATAATCCTTTGAGTTAATTATCATTAAAAACATGTAATAATTATTATGATGGATAATTAGGGTTTCATAACATCTTTAATTGATGATATAATAAACATGTTATAATGATTAGGGTTTAATTAGGATCATATGGGTGTATTCGTTAGGGTTTAGATCGCGTTAGAATTTGATTTAGATTGGGGCAGAATTTAGGGCTGTGTTGTTTGGCTGATATCTCAATGATGGTAATAGCTTTTGTCAAGTTTTTGGTGCCTATGATGTAGCTCAGAGAGGGATTAAGATCCTCTCAAGTTATGGTCAAACTTGATTCATCATGTTAGTCTTATTGTGAGAGTTAATGAATAAGTAGGCCCATGTTTTTTACTAAAAGAAAATGTTTTAAGTACTTATCTTATTTGTGATTGGTGAACATGATCTATTATGTTTGACTATAACTTGAGAGGATCTTGATCCCTCAGAGAGTCTAGTTTCCAGAACATCTGGCCTCGAAGGTTGTTGAGGTCGGGAAGTCATTCAAACGTTGGTTGCAAGAAAAAGTTTTCAAAGCAGTAAATACGGGTCAGATTTAGGTCAAATTATGAGGTATAAAACCCCCACTTAAAATTCGAATTTAGCTTAGCCATTCTACAGAAGTTTTGTTCTATGTGTATATTAGAAATCCCCCAAAGTAGAGCTTCTGATTTGGAGTCTAAGTATGGTTTTTAAGTCCAAACATTTTAGTGTACAAACAGATCTGAATTGGGACTGTTTTGAAGTTTGATTTTCTTAGGAGTACTTGTGCATGTAAATGGCTCTTAGGAATCATGAGGTAGTTAATATACTCATAAATGAACATAGATGATTTTTGGTAAGAATTATGGAGGTCAGTAAGTAGAGGTTTTGAGTACGTTAAGTCACGTTAAAATTCTGCAGTTTAAACAAATTGTGACTAACTAGTGAAACTTGTTAACGAAGTGGTTAAAGTTGGGTATGGTTTCGGGGTGACCCATAGGGTTAATAGAATACCTTAGACATCCATCATATGATTGTTACATGTGTATTAAGCTTTTGGCTTAGTAGCGTGTAACACGAGTTATTTTGTTGTTTAGATTTGTGAAGCTTTTTGTTGGAATCTTTTGGAAAGCTAAGCAAAGGTGAGTTTCATAGCCCCTTTTTCTCATGTTATTTTGGGGTGAGAATGATGCTTGTCTTATTGTCGTGTTAAAATGATTTTAAGCTTGCTGTAGTTATGTGTATTAGATCGTGGACACGTTCCGTCCCGTTGTGTTGCGATATGATATGTTTGGTATTGTGGATCCTAATATGCAAAACGAGGTGTGATGGTGGTAAGACTGCATGAGCTAATATGAGGCCATGTAGCGCACATATGTAGTTGATATGATTATGGACTGTGGGCATGTTCCGTCCTGTTGTGGTTAATTGGTGTCATGAATTGTTTTGGTAATTGCAGCAACTAATTGAAAGTTTATTTTGGGATATTGTTGTATGTCGTAAACCTATGATTCTCGCTCAACTTTATGTTGACGTTTTAAGCATCATTTTCAGGTGAGCTTAATGGTGCTAAGATAGAGCGAAGTGGCTAGAAGAGACCGTAGGATGCTTAGAGTTTCTTTATGCTTTCTGTTTGAATAAATGCGTTTGCATGAATTGTTTGGATTATGTTTTGCATGTCATTTATTGACGAGACCTCTTTCTCATTAATAAAGACACCATTAGGTTTTGGGTATTGTTATGACACTTTGTGTCTTTGCTTTACTTTAGTTTTCATTTTAGTATTCTCTATATAGACACCATGTGTTGTGATGATATCCATTCTTGTTTACGCCTCGCGTTTCCGCCTTGGCAGGGTGTGACACTTAGTGCTAAGACTACTGCTTGGAACGAATTTAGTAGCACTATGGCTTCTACTATCATCTGTCTTGCCACAAACTAAAAATTTAACTTTTCCAAGTACATTTTTGATAATATGGTAAAGAACTTGGAGTGTAGAGTTAAATTTCTAATGTATCCAAGGTTTATGCAAGTGTTCCCGGATAAACAAGTTGAAGGAATGACCAAACATAAAGAAGTTTATGTTACACCTTCTCATACTAAGAAGGTCTTTGCTAATATGAAGAGAGAAGGAAATGGTTTTTCTAGGAGGGTTACCGCTTTATTTGAAACTATGATGGTTTAAGCTCCTGAAGAATTAGGTAAGGGTTCAGAAATACCAACTGTTCCTCAACACACATCCACTATTATTTAACCATCTACATCACAACCCTAGAAGAAACAACCAAGGAGGAAACAGAGGAAAGACACTAAGGTTCCTTAACCCAGTGGTTCTACAGAACCTATCACTTATGAGACTGCCAATGAGGAGCATGTACCTGTACATTCCAATGATCCACTACTCAATGGTGAGTATAGATTCAAACTGAATGAATTGATGGAACTTTGTACCAACTTGTCACAAAGAGTTCTTGAGTTGGAGAACACAAAGACCTCTCAAGCTGCAGAGATTGCTAAATTAAAGGAGAAGGTCAAGAAGCTAGAAAGAAGGAGTAAGTCAAGAACTTCAGGGCTTAAAAGGTTAAAGAAGGTTGGTAGAACTGCAAGAATAGAATCCTCTGAAGATGAAGGTTTGGGTGCTCAGGAGGATGCATCCAAACAGGGGAGGAAAATTGCTGATCTTGATGCTGATGCAGAGACTACTTTAGTTGATGAGGCTTAGGAGAGAAATAATGATAATTTAATGTTTGATACAGGAGTTTTTGATGAGCAAGAAGTTAAGGTTGAAAAGGTAGTTAGTACTGCTGAAGTTACTACTGCCATTGCTACAACAACAACTGTTGATGAGTTAACTCTGGCTCAGACCCTAATAGAGATCAAAGCAGCTAAACCTAAGGCTGTTACAACTGCTGCTACAACAACTACAACTGTTGTTACAAGACCCAAGGCTAGAGGAGTTGTAGTTCAAGAGCCAAGTGAATTTAAAACAACAATATTATCTTCTCAACTTCCACAGGCTAAAGACAAAGGCAAGGTAAAGATGATAGAACTTGATAAGCCTTTAAAAAAGAAAGATCAAATTTTGGTAGATGAAGAAATTGCTCTAATACTTCAAGAAGAATTGCAAGCTGAATTAGAAGAAGAGGAAAAGCTGGCAAGATAAAAAGAAGAAGAGGATAACTTAATTTTATAGGATAATACTCAAGCTATGATAGAGGCAGATTATGAGTTAGCTCAGAGACTACAAGCTGAAGAACAGGGTGAGTTGACCATTGAAGAAAGATCAAAACTGTTTGTAGAGCTCATGGACAAAAGGAAGAAGCACTTTGCAAAGCTTAGAGCTGAAGAGATCAGAATAAAATCACCAACCAAAGCCTAAAAGAGGAATTAAATGTGTACTTATTTGAAAAATATGGCTAATTACAAGCATAGTCAGTTGAAGAACAAAAGTTTTGAAGAAATTCAGATGTTATTTGACAATACTATGAAGTGGGTAGATTCATTTGTTCCTATGTATACAAAGGTTATGGAAGGAAGTAAAAGCCAGGCAGAAGAAAGTAAGGAGAGAATAAGAGAAGGACTTGAGTCTGATAATTCAAAGAAGCAAAAGATAGATGAGAATGTAGAAGCTGAAGTGGATGATGAAGCAGAAATGAAAAAACTTATGGAGATAGTTCCTGATGATGAGGTAGCAATTGATGCTATACCACTAGCCACAAAGTCCCCAATCATTGTTGACTGGAAAATCATCAAAGAAGGAAATATGGGATACTTTCAAATCATTAGAGCTGATAGAAGTTCAAGGAGGTATTCATCAATGATTAGGATGCTTTAGAACATTGACATAGAAGACTTGGAAACACTCTGGAAGTTGGTTAAAGCTAAACATGGGAATACAAGGCCATATGAGGCATATGAAAGAGTGTTATGGGGTGATCTAAAGGTAATGTTTGAACCTAATGTAGATAGTAAAGTATGGAGAAATCTACAAGGTTACAATGTGACAGTTTGGAAGCTATTTTCTTCAAGTGGAGTACATTTTGTGAGATTTCAGAATCTACATATCTTTATGCTGGTAGAGAAAAAGTATCCACTAACACCTGTAACAATTACAAAAATGCTCAACAAGAAGCTTCAAACTGACCATTGGAATGAGATGTGCTATCAACTTTTAAAACTCATGACAAAACAGGTCAAGAATCCTAGAAGTATTTAAATGCATCCTCCTGGTGATGGTGAAGACTTTTAATGAAGAAACTTGAGATTCGGAAGAAGAATATCAAGTTTAGGGGAGGATTGTTGGGATTAAAAGCTTCTTAATACTGTTTGGAAGTAACTGCTGCTAAGGTTAGAGTTACTACTGCTAGTATATATTACTACTGCTAATGGAAGTTAAGCCTGCTCAGAGATTTGGAAGAAATACTACTAAGTAGTTAATACTGCTAGTATAAAAGTTATTACCGTTAGTGTAACTTAATACTGCTAGTGTATGATTAGTACTGCTTGAGTAAAGTTACAACTGTTAGCATAAAGTTAGTACTGCTAGTTTAACTTAGTACTGCTGGTGAAGAATGAAGAAAATATTCCAAGTAGTTACTACTGCTTGTACACAGTTGGTGCTTCTGGAATAAAAGTTAATGCTGCTATTTACAACAGCTGAAGGATTGCAACTGCTAGAAGAGTTTCTACTGTCATAAGGATAAAGACAAGAGAAAGGATTAAGATGAAAATTGTTTATCAAGATTACTTACGGGATAAGTATGAGATATTTTTGTAAAAGATACGTATAAGTTATTTGTTTAGAAGATCATGATAACTTAGGAAAATATTGTAAGCCTGTTAGGACTCCTTGGTGTATAAAAGGAGGTCATAAGGTATAGAGTTTAGTGTACCAAACATTCATACACATTCATACGTTTTGATATATAGCTTCAAGGTTGTAAACCCTAATACTACATAGAGTACTCGTATTATTGATAATAATGTTGGAGCTTTTTAGTGATATCATTGTTCATACATTATTTATACAATTTACTGTTTCATATATATTCTTCTAAGTATTAAAGAGTAGATTCCGTATACTCTTTAGTATTCACAAATTTTCTACCATAGTTAATTTGGATTTATCCAAAGTAACTTAACCTTTACAAGCTAAGGAATCGATCTTAAGTTAGGATCAACAAATCATATGTTTGAGAGGTTGGTTTGGTTTTAGCTATTAAACTGAATAATAAACTGCGCTAATGGTGATAACAATATAATAAAAAGATTGTATTCATTTAATCAGGTATTACTCCCTAGATTGCTTCTCCTAGTATTGTTGCTTTGTCACACTTGTGATAATCTATGTAACTATTTCCTAAGTCATGAACAGATTACACGAACCTGCCGTCTACTTAATATTTCGTTAAGGCAACGCACGAGTAAGGTAGTATGAAGACTATTACAAGGCCCCCAAGAGTATATTAAATGCATTTGAAATCTATTAAAAGTGGATCAACCATATAAAGGGCAAGGTAGTATGAAGACTGTTAACTGATTTTATCTTTTCTACATAATCATGTTTCCCTAGACATATCAACAACGATACAGACAAAAGCTGGTTTTCTAAAGCCTAGCATGCATATTCATCACAAGAAGCAACACCACTAAGATCTACATTCTAGGTTTCATACAATCATAAATGAACACAATAAGGAGTTTAACCAAGCATGTTAAAGATAAAGTAAGAATAATAAATAATTTAAAAAACAAGACATATTAAATGATTAAGATAATCTTATTTGATTAAAACATGAATTGAAGGAGTTACAATAGGGTTTTGAAGCCCTAAAATCGTTATGATGTATAGTGTTTAACCATGTTTTAAAAACCCAACACTTTAGTGCAAAAATCTGGAGTTAAATCCCTTTTTCAAACAGTAGTTCAGAACTGACTAGTTTCCGTAAATCGGTCATATCTCACTCATCCGGAGGAGATATGGCTCTAGCCAACTCGACACATGTACTTTGAACTTATTTCTACAACCCCATCAAATAATCCAGACCTTCTTAGGCCAAAAGTTTGCTGCAATTAACCCATTTATACTGCTGGTCTGCAGCAGTCCCAAATTTTCCTACCAAACACTAATTTTGACGTATTTTCCAAACCGTGATAGCTATTAAAGTGAATCCACTTGGAGAAGTTAGATTAAGATGTATACTACTGAGATTAGCTTTCCTATCCTACATTTTAGAGTATTAACCTGGAGTTTAACTCGTTTTCCAAACGATGTTCCAGATTTGACTAGCAATCGTAAAACGGCCATAACTCCCTCATCCGGAGGAGTTGATAAACCATCCAATTCGTCATACGTAGATTAGAAATATACATATCCAACAATGTAAATTTTCCAGTAGGATCTAAGTCAAAAATTATTGGAAAAAAGCCACGTTTTGCTATTGACCTCAAAACAGTCCCTAAAACTACTTCCAAATTCATTTGAAACTCATCCAAATCGCTAATTAAACACATGCAATGCCATAACATATCTCAATACATAAAAACTTGATGTTCATGATCAACTAAGAATCAAATGAATCAAGAACATGCATGCTTATAAAAGATCAAAATCAAGCTCATGCATTCAAAGAAAAATTAAATTAATAGAGAGATGGAACAAGAGGCTTACAAATACAATGGAATAGAAGACAATGATCAAACGAAACCCTCTTGTGTTTTCCCTCAATTGCCGAAACCCACAAACCCAAAACAAAGACCCAAACTTGATTTTTGATTAACCAATCTTGTTAAAAACACTTGCAATCATACCCTTGATGATTTAATTGCACCCAATTATATAAAAACCTAAGAATTAAAAATTTAATAAAATCAAGAACTTTTTAATTCTTGATGCATGGTGGTTTAATCATCAAAAGGATGATGGGGATTAGTAAGATAATGGTTTGGGAGTAATAGGAATTGATTAATTGGATTTTTGCTATGATGATGGTGGTTTTGTTGATTGGTCGACGAAGGCAGAAGGGAGAGGGAGAGAAGAGAGAACGAATTTTATTAACTGTGTTTGTGTATGTATTTGATTTGGAATAAAATTGATATAAGGCTATTTATATTTATGGATCAATATATTTAATTACTTCCCATCTTTTATAAAATTAAGAGAGTGTTTGTTTTTGAGCTTAGTATGAGTAAAAAGGTAATAAAGGGGTGTTTGGTTTAATGTTTTGTAGGAGCACAATAGAATAAATAGGTGTTTTGCATTGTTTGTTATGTTTTTTTTATCAAAACTTGTACACCATAAAAACTTTACATAGTTAGTTTTATTTTAGGCCCAAACATTTAATTACAGAGCTAAACTTGTAAAAACATCATTTTTGACACGATTTCGGCAAAACGCGGGAAAAATCATTAAATACTAAAATAACAATAAATTAACTTCCGGAGTGGAAACATAAAATTTTTAAATTTCTTAAAACGCTTTACGGATGATTATTCAAAGCACAACTCGTAAATAGCTAAGGCGACGATTTTTGTTAAAACGGCTAAAACCAAAAATAATAAATTCCATAAAAATTAGAAATAGAATTAGAGCTCGGTTTAGATTTTGATCTTAAATTCGGGTTGTTAAATCCTAATAAGATGCCAAATGATCTAGGGTTCGTCTCCCTTTTTACTCTAAAGTTACACACTTAAAACCCTAATTTCAGGTTTGTATATATAGATAAATCGTTGTGACGGCGTCGCATTTTAATCGTGACACCGTCATGAAAGAGAATATTCTAGATCCTAGGTTGGGTCGTGCGAGCTGACGCCGTCGTGAATTCTTGTGACACCGTTGTGGGATTAATTGTGACGGTGTCATGTGTATCTTGTGACACCGTCTCTAGCCACTGAGAACATAATCTTGAGAGATGTTGGTGTTGGTCTGTAGTCTCGTTCGTTTCTTCTCTAAATGACCCCAAGTCACGTGTATTTCCTCCAAATGTCTTCCAAATGCTTAATACCTAAAAAAGAACGATTAAGTACCTATTTTAGGCATAAATGCTTGATTTAGGAGGTTAAATGACCCCAAAAAAGTGTATATATGCTTTTCTTGTCCTCAAGCTAAAAATGACATCATCAAATACCCCTACACTTGGGATTTGCTTGTCCTCAAGCTAATAGGCTTTTCTACCTAGACAATATTAGTATTAGGGTCATTTAACCTACTTTTTAAAAGCATTTTATAACACAACCTCCTAAACCTCATAATTAAAAACACAAAAAGCATATACTAGCACCTCACATAAGTGTTTGGGATTCTCTTTTTCTCTCAGTTGTATAATGAATTTTAACATGATAGGGAAACAGAAAATCAACACTCATTGCCTGTCATAGCATATAAATTACCATAGGCTTGGTAAAGGATCAAACCTCTACTGCTAGGCGCAAGTATTATTCATTACTATCTAAGAGGTCATTTTAAAGGGTTGTGGGGTGTAGGTGTAAGATAACATATAGTAGAAATAGAAACGGATGGGATACATTTGGGTGGCTTTGGGTGAATTTATAGTAGAATGGTTAGCTAATTATTTACACGAATGTATGCTGGTTTGGTTGCTAATCCAAGACTCGGATAAAGATATACAAACTCTACACAACTCTACATCAATCTTTTTTCTTTTTCTTTTCTGTTTTTTTAATAACATAATACATCACAACATGAGGTTTATAACACGTACCCCTACACTTGAGCTTTTACATGCTCGATATTTACAATCTAACTAATGACCTGATTTGAGGTGGATCAAAATAGCATGGAGATCATCTAACAAATATATGGGGGTATTGATTTAATTTTTCTTCTCCATTCTTCCGCGAAATAAATACTACCATGAATCCAAATCGTCCCAAAACAATATTTACAAGGATAAGGACTTAGCAACTGTGTACTAAATAATTAACTTGGGTTAACACAATAGTGTACTAAAAGTGAGTACATACAAGGTAGGCTAAGGCGATTTAGGTGTAATGATTGGTTTAAAGGTAACAATGCTCAAAGGGTTGTACTAGGGGTATCATGCACTAAAAATGAGTGCATGGCAAGGGTGTGAGATAGTTATATGATCGGTGTGACCATCATAACAATTATAGGTTTAAAACATGGGTTAATCCTAGTGCCTCTTATCAAGCAAATCCTAATACTTACTATGCAGTCTTGGGATGCATCACAAGAACAAGTTCTAGAATTTTTATATTCTACCGGTACACTCATATAATTTAAACCGATCTTAATGCTCCAGAAAAGGCGACAAAACCACATATACACATCCGTAATGATGGAATAGATACACATGATTGCTCACTCCTTAACTCGAGAAAGCTAAAGGTATAAACTATCTTGGGTATCAATAATAGATACCTGATTTCCTATAGATCTAAAGGCGAACCTCACATTTTTTGGGTGGAATTCTGAGGGTTTTTATGCTAGTTATACACATTCCTATCCATGAGACGCTATTAATAATCGATTTTCATCGGTATGTGTCATAATTTTTTTTTAATTTAGGTCAAAATTACCTTTTTATGCTATGTTTCGATATATTACCCATCATTTTAAGGACAAAGCAAATGGCAAATGAAGGAATAGTTTCTAAGGCTTATTTTCCCCCTACACTTAAGTTGAACACTGTCCCCAATGTTCTATAGAAGTACCTGTAAGAACGAATAAAAGGAAAAGAAAACAAGTAAAAGAAACTAGTACTCCCCTGGTTTGCTCAATAATGGAGAAGAAACATGTGATAACTGGTTAAATCGTCCTCCAAGAATCATCCAATGAAACTTCCTAAGAACTTCCAAGCTTCTTCTTATCAAATATAACCTGTAATTAAAGACAAAGACAACTACACCAAGCATAAAATGTGCAATATAATAATATACAATGTGAAATTAGGGTTGACTCTATAAAGCAGTAAAGATAGGATGAGAAAATTGTTAAACTCAGGGTTTTGCAAGTTTATAAAAGAATTACAACTTTCTTAAGTGTTGTACAAGTTTTATTTTCAAAAAAACTTAAAATTTTCGAGTTTTCCTGTAACTGGGCGTTTAATACCGTTAGGAATATCCTGACCCCGTCACAGGTGTCGTGGTGACGCCGTCGCGTGTAAATCGTGACGCCGTCTCCACGCTCTGTGAAAACTCATTTTTCGTTTTTGATGAAAAATTTCCTACACTCATTCTTATATGTTATTTTCCTATACAAAATATTGCATAAAAACTTGAGAATTAACAATTCAATCATATGACTCAAAACTGACGCGAATTAATCTAAAAAATTATTTTAAATGTTTGAATTTGGTTCTAAAAACGGGATAATTCCCCTACACTTATTTTGTTGCAAAATTCCTTTACTTGAAAATAAGACGAAGTTACAAACAAACAAAGCATGATTACAAACTAATTCAAACATAATAAAATAAATGATAAATAATTAAAACACACAAGACACTCCTAATATGCGGGAAAAGTAAATATTAGGTTGCCTCCCAAAAAGAGCTTTTGTTTATTTACAAGTCTTATAGCTAGACTCGAAGTCACACGTCCTTACATGACTTCTCCTTCATCATCCAGAGTTATATCGTCATCTTTGTTGGTGTCTAATATACTTTTTTGATATGGTTTCACCTATTGTTTGTTTACAATGAATCTGTTCCCATCTTCATCGTACAACTCAATTGCGCACTTTTTCATGTACTTGCACACTGAGAATGGTCCGTACCATCTTGACTTTAGTTTTCTCAGGAACAGCCTTAGGCGTGAATTGAAGAGGAGTACCTTATCGCCCTTTTCATAATTAGTTGGTGCTTTTATCCGTTTGTCATGCCATCTTTTTGTCCGATCCTTATAAGAGATGGAGTTTTCATAAGCATCGAGACTCATTTCGTCTAGCTCATTGATTTGTAACAAGCGGTTCTCCTTAGCTTTTGTAAGGTCCAGGTTTCAGTTCTTAATGGCCCAGTAAGCCTTGTGTTCTAATTCGATAGGAAGATGGCATTCCTTGCTGTAGATTATTCTAAATGGGGTTGTTCCTAAAGGGGTTTTAAACGCCGTTTGGAATGCCCACCATGCATCATCTAATTTGTAGGACCAATCCTTCTTGTTGTTCCTGATGGTTTTCTCAAGGATACATTTTATTGCCCGGTTCATGTTTTTGACCTGCCCGTTCGTCTGGGGGTGATACGCGGTTGAGAATCGGTGAACCACTCCATACCTTTTCATTGCTTTCTCCATTTGGTAGTTACAAAAATGAGTACCCCTATCGCTAATAAGGTCCTTGGTATTCTAAATCATGCGAATATTCTCTTGAGGAAGTTTACTACGTTCCGTGCATCATTGGTGGGGAAGGCCTGAGCCTCTACCCACTTTGATACGTAGTCGATAGCTACCAAGACATATTTGTTTCTGTTTGATGAGTGGAAAGGTCCTATAAAGTCAATCCCCTAAACATCAAATATTTAGCATACTTGGATGTATTTCTGAGGTGTTTCATCCCTTGATGAGATGTTTCCTGCTCGTTGACATGCATCGTAAACTTATATCAACTTATGTGCATCTCGAAAGATATGTGGCTAGTAAAACCCGGCCTCGAAGACTTTTCTTACGGTGGTGGCGATGCCATGAAGTCCTCCAGATGGTCCGATGTGACATTGTTGAAGAATTTATGTTGCCTCATCTCTGGCCACACACCTTCAAATGATTCGGTTAGCATATTGTTTGAATAGGAAGGGCTCATCCCAAAAGTAATGCCTTAAATCGCTGAAGATTTTTTGCTTCTCTTAACGGGTGGATCGGAAGGGTAGTACTCAGCTAGCTAAATAGTTAGCATAGTCGACATACCACGGTTCGTTGTTCTTGTCAGAAATTGCCATTAACCGTTCTTTAGGAAATAAGTCCCTTATTTCAGCCTTGGTTAACTTTCCAAGGTTTGGGTTTTCAAGTCGAGAGAGATGATCAGCTGCGAGGTTTTCATCACCCTTCTTATCATGGATCTCGATATCAAATTCTTAGAGTAACATGATCCATCGAATTAACCATGGTTTTACATCTTGTTTTGTGAAGAGATATCGCAGGGCAGAATGATCCGTAAAAATGATGGTATTGGATAAGACTAAGTATTGACGGAATTTGTCGAATACAAAGACGACAGCCAAAAGCTCCTTTTCAGTGGTTGTGTAGTTCTCTTGTGCTTTGTTCATTGTTTTGTTGGCGTAGTGTATGGGTTTGAAATGTTTGTCGATCCTTTGCCCTAGCAACGCCTCGACAGCATAATCACTTGCATCGCACATGATTTCAAATGGCAATGACCAATCTGGCTTGATCATGATTGGCGCCTGCATCAGTTCACATTTTAATGTGTCAAATGCTTGGATGCATTCTTTAGAGAAGTTAAATAGGGAGTCTTTAACTAAGAGCTGGGTCATTGGGCGTGCGATCTGTAAGAAATCTTTTATGAATCTTCTATAGAAACCAACATGTCCTAGGAAGCTTCGAATGGCTTTCACATTCGTGGGATAAGGTAGTTTGGAAATTGCCTCTATTTTTGCTTTATCTACCTCAATCCCAGAACCTGAGACTTTATGTCCGAGGACGGGTCCTTCCTTTACCATGAAATGGCACTTTTCCTAGTTTAACACGAGGTTAGTTTCCTCGCACCTCTTTAACATCTTTTCAAGGTTTTTTAAGCAATGGTCGAAAGAGCTACCAAAGACGGAGAAATCATCCATAAATACCTCTATGTTATCCTCGATAAGCTCATGGAATATGGCTGTCATGCAACGCTGAAAGGTTGCTAGGGCATTGCATAGTCCGAAGGGCATTCGTCTGTATGCGAAAGTCCCATAGGGGCATGTGAATGTGGTTTTCTCCTGATCTTCATGTGCGATATAGATCTAAAAATACCTTAAAAACCCATCTAGAAAGCAGTAGTATTCATGCCTAGCAAGGCGTTCGAGCATCTGATCGATAAACGGAAGCTGAAAGTGATCTTTCCAGGTTGCGTTATTCAATTTATAATAGTTGATACATATGCGTCATCTAGTGACTGTCCGTTGTGGGATGAGCTCATCCTTCTCATTCTTAACTACGGTCATTCCTCCCTTTTTTGGGATAACCTGGACAGGACTCACCCAAAGACTATCGAAAATGGGGTAGATTAGTCCTGCGTCAAGGAGCTTTATGACTTCCTTTTTTACCACTTCCTTGATGATGGGGTTTACTCGTCTTTGAGGTTGGACACTTGGTTTGAACTCGTCTTCCATGAGAATCTTGTAAGTGCAGAAGGACGAGTCGATCCTCTTAATGTCTGCGATCGCCCCTTTATGATTCCGAAGGACTTCAAGGAGCCTGGTTTTTTTGACGATGGATGATGCGGATGAGATGACCACTGGGAGTTGGTTATTTTCTTGGAGAAAATCATATTTGTGGTGTTTGGGTAATTCCTTTAATTCAATTTTGGGTGGTTCAAAGCTTGATGGTTTTAATCGGTTCTTCGGAGCTTTACATTCGAGTGATTCTACTGGCTCTGTCCTTGGGTAAAAGGAAACTGGAAGATCCTTGTTAAAGTCTTCCTCTTCTTCTTCTTCGATCCATTTTCCATCATGGTATATTGTGTCAACCCATTATTCCTGGACTAGCTTAGCGGTGTGATCGGCGTGGAATATATAATCATCACGAGAGTGTTTGGATTTCATAGATTTCCCAATGTTGAAGGTAATGTTTCACTTCTGACCCTAAAACTCAATTTTCCTTTGCGAATATCAATTACAGCTCTTGTCGTGGCAAGGAAGGGTCACCCTAAAATGATCAGGACTAGCTCATCTTCGTCCATTTCCAAAACTACGAAGTCAACTGGGAAGATGAATTTGCTTATTTTCAGATAGATCGATCGGCTAGTTGAATACTCATTTTGGTAGGTTTAAGTTTAGAAATTCCTAATCGTTGGAAAAGAGAGTGTGGCATGAGATTTATGCGTGCTCCTAAATCAGCAAGGGCATTCTTGACTGCTAGGGGTACGATAATACATGGCAGTATAAAGCTTCCTAGATCCCCTTCTTTTTGGGGAAGGCTCCTTTGGATAATAGCAGAACACTCCTCACTAAGTTTGACTGAGGAGGCCGCTTTTTCAAGTTTCTCCTTATGTGAAAGGAGATATTTCAAAACTTTGACTCCCTTTGGCATGTGAATCATGGCTTCTAGAAATGGCAGATTGATGTGAATTTGCTTAAAGATTGAGAGGAGACGCTCATCCTCGTCATCTTTTTTTTTGTTTCTTCAATCTGGATGGAAAGGGTAGATTAGATGATTTGGAAGGTTGGTAAAAGATAGATGGCCGAGGGGTGGGTTCTTGTATAGTGCTTGGTTATGCGCCCTTAGGCCCTTATTTTTTGTTTCCCCTTAGTGAGGTCGTCATACGTTGATCATGGTGGAGATGGGAAAGGTGGGTCTTGGGTGCTAACTCCTGATCTGGTTGTTATGGCGAAGGTTGGTGCTTTAGGTTCAATAGTTTCGCTTTTCTTGATCGTGGAGAGGATTTAGGAGAATTGTTTATGCAATTCCTTATGGTGTTGGTCAAGCATATCTCCAATCCCTTTTGCATGGGACTTCTTTTTGAGCATAAAGTTGGCGAGCTCGTCTTCAAACTTACTTCTAACAGTTCATTCGGGGCCATCTTCTCCTTTTTCTTTATGTTTGATGTTCCCTTATGGTGGGGTATCATCGTTTTGTTAGAACATTAGAAGGGAAGGATCATCGTAAATGTCTCCTTCAGGTTAGTCTACTTGCATTCATCATCCTCGTGGGATCCTCCGCAGTAGTCATAGATTAGGTAGGGGGTTTTCAACCCATCCTCTCAAGTAGGTATTTCGAGGAAGGAGATTTGGTTGCAAGCCTTTTTTAGACGTCCCCTGAATGTAGGTTGCATTGCTTCTGAAATGGAAGAAACGCTCATAGGTGGTGATATGTCGTCCCACGGGTTATCTTAGTATTGGACATATTCTTCAATTTGATTCCACCCCTCTTCTTCGGTGAGAAAGTTGAAGCAGAATTGAGCAAATTGGTCGAGTTTCCTACGGTTGTCCTGGGATATGTTATCGTGAAATATTTGTACCAGAAGCCATTTCTGTATCCCATGATGGGGGACCTGTTTGATTAGGTCCTAGAAATGGATTCAAGCGCTTTTGTTGGGTTTGCCATCCCTTTGTCTGAATCGAAGGATTAAATCTCAAAGGGACGAGGTGCGTCCCACCGGAAAGAAGTAGTCAAGAAATCATGACACGAGTTGATCCTATATCATGATTTGAGCAAGGGGTATTCTGTCAAACCATTCTGCTGCTTTCCCTTTGAGGGAAAGATGGAAGAAGCGTAGCCTAGATGCATCCCTTGTGGTTCCATCAGCTTGTATGTTATCAACGATACTTAAGTAGTGTTTAACATGACGGAGGGGGTCCTCGCTTCTCAATCCTTGGAATGTGCATGTTCCTTGAATTAACAAGATGTCATGTGCGTCGATGATTCTTCCTGTTTGTTCAGTTGGAAGGATGATTAGGTTTTGAAAACCAGAGGAATTAGGGTGAGAATGTTCATGTAAGGTTCTGGGAGGGGTTGGTGGTTTGGATCCAATGTTGTTGGAGGTGGATGCTTCGTCATCAAAGAGGTTTCTTCCTGCTATAGCTAGAGATTCATTCAGCTGTAAACGGCAAGTGGTTCTCCTAAGCCTTTAGAATTCTCTTTCGGGTTCGTCGAGTGGTTTTGTTAACCTTTTAACGGTGCTACGTTTCATGATGACAGTTTTACAAAACATATAACATGAAGAAAAGATAGACTACGAGAAAGCTAATACGCGGAAATTAAAGTCTCACTTGAAAGGATTCAAGCAAGTAGAACTAAGCTAAACTATGATTAAAACCTAACTATTACCCGGTAGCGACGCCAAAAACTTGATGCGGTTGTCGTAAGGGACTTCTACAAGAAGTTTTACAACTCCCTAGGCAGAGTACCTAATTGTTGTAGTAATAGTATAGGCAAGACGCGGGGGTTGTTATTGTTCTCTAGGGGAATAGTTTGGGAAGGCTTGATCACGGTCTAACATAATTCTAAGGGCTGAGAGAAGATTATTTTTGTGTTTTTATATTTTATAGAAAGCAGGTAAATCATATGCTTGAGAGGTTGGTTTGGTTTTAGCTATTAAACTAAATAATAAACTGCGCTAATGGTGATAACAATAAAATAAAAAGATTGTATTCATTTAATCATGTATTACTCCCTAGATTGCTTCTCCTAGTGTTGTTGCTTTGTCACACTTGTGATAATCTATGTAACTATTTCCTAAGTCATGAATAGATTACACTAACTTGTTGTCTACTTAATATTCCGTTGAGGCAACGCACAAGTAAGGTAGTATGAAGACTATTACAAGACCCCTAAGAGTATATTAAATGCATTTGAAATATATTAAAAATGGGTCAACCATATAAGGGGCAAGGTAGTATGAAGACTGTTACCTGATGGTATCCTTTTTACACAATCATGTTTCCCTAGACATATCAATAGCGATACAGACAAAAGCTAGTTTTTTAAAGCCTAACATGCATATTCATCACAAGAAGCAACACCACTAAGATCTACATTCTAGGTTTCATACAATCATAAATGAACACAATAAGGAGTTTAGCCAAGCCTGTTAACGATAAAGTAAGAACAATAAATAATCAAACAACAAGACATATTGAATGATTAAGATAATCTTACTTGATTAAAACATGAATTGAAGGAGTTACAATAGGGTTTTGAAACCTAAAATCATCCTAATAAGCTGCCAAACAAACTAGGTTCTTCTCCCTTTTTTACTCTAAAGTTACACACTTAAAACCCTAATTTCAGGTTTGTATATATAGATAAATCACTGTGACGGTGTCGCGTTTTAATCGTGACGCCGTCTTGAAAGAGAATACTTTAGATCTTGGGCTGGGTCGTGTGAGCTGACATCGTCGTGAATTGTTGTGACACCGTCATGGGATGAATTGTGACGGCGTCACGTGTATCTTGTGACGCCGTCTCTAGCCGCTGAGAACATAATCTTGAGAGATGTTGGTGTAGGTCCGTAGTCTCATCCATTTCTTCTCCAAATGAGCCCAAGTCACGTGTATTTCCTCCAAATGCCTTCTAAATGCTAAATACCTTAAAAGGAACGATTAAGTACCTATTTTGGGCATAAATGCATGATTTAGGGGGTTAAATGACCCTGAAAAAGTGTATAAAATGACACCTCATCAGGAGCAATAGCTTGGAAGATGTCAGACATAAATGGAATTAGTCCATCATTTTGCACACATAAGATTTTAATGTAGGAAAGTTATAAACCTGTCATTAAACCCCAGCGACGTTTAAATCCGAAAGTCCAAGACGTGGTTAAAAACGAAATCGTTAAGCTACTTGATTCAGGATTAAATTTACCCGATCTTTGATAGTCTATGGGTGAGCCTTATTCATGTCGTCCAAAAGAAAGGCGGGATGATCGTGGTCTTAAACGACAACAACGAATTAATACCGTCTCGCACAGTTACAAGATGGCGCGTGTGCATTGACTATCATAAACTAAATGATGCAACGCGAAAAGATCACTTTCCTCTCCCTTTTATTGATCAAATGTTAGAATGTTTATCAGGAAATGAGTATTATTGTTTTCTTGACGGTTTTATCGCCCCGAAAGATTAAGAAAAGATGACTTTTACTTGTCCTTATGGAACTTTTGCCTACAGGAGGATGCCGTTTGGATTATGCAATGCTCCAGCAGCCTTTCAAAGATGCATGACGGCAATATTCCATGACATGGTAGAAGATTTTATGGAAGTTTTCATGGACGATTTCTCGGTATACGGTAATTCTTTTGACCAATGTCTGAATAATTTAGATAAAATGCTCGGTAAATGTGAAGAAACCAACCTTGTGCTAAATTGGGAAAAATGCCATTTTATGGTAAAAGAAGGTATTGTTTTCGGACACAAAATATCTGGGAAGGGAATCATGGTTGATAAATCTAAAATCGATGTGATTGCCAAACTTCCTTACCCTTCAAATGTAAAATGTGTTAGAAGTTTTTTGGGGCACGCTGGGTTTATCGTAGGTTCATAAAAGACTTTTCTATGATTTCTAAACCAATGACCCAGCTCTTAATGAAGGACGCAAAATTTGAATTTTCTGAAGATTGTAAGAAAGCATTTAATAAATTAAAAGAAAATTTGACCACCGCGCCTATTATAATATCTCCCGATTAGAACGAACTTTTTGAATTAATGTGCGACGCTAGTGATTTTGCAGTAGGGCCAGTCTTTGGATAAAGAATAGACGGAAAATTCAAACCCATCTATTATGCTAGCAAGACCTTGAATGATACCCAAGTACATTATACCACTACTGAAAAAGAACTTTTTGCAGTTGTTTTCTCTTTTGATAAATTTCGCCCCTATCTTATTTTATCAAAACTATAGTCTACACTGACCATTCTACTTTGAAGTATCTATTCAGTAAACAGGATGCCAAACCAAGGCTTATCAGATGGGTCCTGCTTCTACAAGGATTCAATATCAAAATAAAAGATAAAAAAGGAGTAGAAAACTTGGCTGCTGATCACTTGTCGAGACTCGAGAATCCAAATATAGGAGAATTAGCCGAAGATGAAATCACTGATAAATTTCCCAATGAGCATTTGATGATATTAAAAGCCAGGCTTAATGACAAAGAGCCATGGTATGCGGATTATATAAACTACATTATCAGAAAAGTTGTACCTCCAAAATGGACACCGGAAAAAAGAAATTGATTCTTCTCTCAAGTAAGGAACTATTTTTAGGATGAACCATTGCATTTAGATTGTGTCCAAACAATGTAATAAGAAGATGCGTGGCTAGAGATGAAATCCTTGAAATCTTGGCACACTGCCATTTTGGTCCCACTAGGGGACATCACAGCGCCTCAATTACGGGAAGAAAAGTTTACGAGCCAGGATTCTATTAGCCCAGTATCTTTAAAGATGCTAAAGATTATGTAATGAAGTGAGATGCATGTCAAAAATCGGGAAACATATCATCACGAAATGAGATGCCTCAAAATAATATTTAGGTATGTGAAGTATTTGACGTTTAGGGACTAGATTTTATGGGACCCTTTCCTGAATCCAGGGGTAACAAATACATTTTAGTAGCGGTAGATTACATGTCTAAATGGGTTGAAGCTCAAGTACTCCCTACAAATGATGCTCGTGTAGTGGTTAAATTTCTAAAAGGGTTGTTTGCCAGATTTAGAGTTCCTAAAGCCTTAATTAGTAATAGGGGAACACATTTTTGTAACTCTTAGCTAGAAAAAGCATTGCTAAAGTATGGGGTAACTCATAAAATATCAACGGCATATCACCTTCAGACCAATGGACAAACTGAAGTCACCAACAGAGCTATTAAGCGTATTTTAGAAAGGTCGGTCGGATATAACCCAAAGGATTGGTTTGAAAAACTCAACGATGCATTATGGGCATTTAGAACCGCTTACAAAACTCCAACAGGATGCACCCCCTTTAGAATGGTTTATGGTAAAGCTTATCATCTTCTGATAGAAATTGAACATAAAGCATATTGGGCATTAAAGTAGTGTAATATGGATCTTACAACTACTGCAAAGAATCATTTCATAGAGTTGAACAAGTTAATGGAATTACGAGATGGAGCATACGAGAATACTCGAATCTACAAGGAAAGAACCAAGAGATGGCATGATTCTAGACTCCACAGAGATAAAAACTTTATAAATGGAGACAAGGTCTTATTATTCAACTCTCGCTTGAAGTTACATCCAGGGAAACTCAAATCAAAATGGTCAGGATATTTTGTTGTAAAAACCATGTACCCATATAGAGTCATAGAAATCACCGTTAAAAACAGTTTGAGCTTCAAGGTCAACGGCCAAAGGTTAAAAAATACTACGATAGAGTTTTAATACGAGGGATAACGAGATCATTGAGCTCGATGAATAACGGGACGAGGAAAGAAAAAGGCCTAACTTAAAGACCGGCTGAACAAAAGTGCTTCCTGAGAGACAACCCGGTCATTTTTAAATTGTTTGAATCGTTTTTAAATTGTTTGCACGAGTCTGTCTTCCCAGACACTCCATACGGCGTATCGAACCCCTCTAGATACGGCGTATGGATGTGTCTGGACGTTATCAGTCTGTAATTTAATTTCAGTACTTTAAAAAATTTAATTGTTTTTACAGGAACCATACGGCTTATCCTAGGGTTTGGGATACGACGTATTGATCCCTGTACAGTTGTGTGTTTACTTATTTTCCTGCATTGTAACCATTGTATAACCGAGATAGGAATTACACTTTTGTCTTCTAATCTTTTATGCAGGACCTTGCTATAAGGAATATCGACGATATTGTATACTTTGAAAAAGACGTGTGTTGAACTCGTACGAGCATTCTGAATCCTTGTCAACACACTTTTGGTCAAGAACTCAAATTGGAGAATCATCTCGAGCAACATATCAGGGGAGTTCCTCGTTCTAATTCTATTTCCCATTTTCTTTAATTGTTTTATCTATACAACAAGGACGTTGTATAATCTAAGTGGGGGGTGAAGAATTATAATGCCTACTTATCCTTTATTTTACAAATAATATGCTACATGCTTAAATTATGCCAAATTTAAAAATTTTTCTAGAATAACTTCTGTAAAAATTACTAGTTACATGACCTCGCACACTATAACCCTTAATGCCAAATTATGAGAATTAAGCCTATTCCATTTCCAAACGTTTACTAAAATTCCACAAAAATGTGAGTGTGTTGGTGATGTAGTGGACTTTAGAACCTGGCTTGGTATATCACTCGAGACCACAACGATGAGTACTACGGATTTAGATGGAGAAACATTTTTAACTGGTAAACTTCTAAGAATACACCAAAAAACCTAAATGTTGTAAAATTAACTAACTACACTGGTTAGTCAAATCCCATGTAACCCTTTGCTTACTTTTATTATAAGAGTAAGATCCCTTAAAAAACATGTTGAGCCATTCCTATCTTTTTCACACCATATGTCTATTTTTGTTACACCTTTACACCTTAGCCTACCCTGTAGATTAAGCCTACTTAATCAAAGTTGCTAGTTGCTTTTGTGTAAAGTTTTGTATTTCCTGTGTCAAAGTGAAATTTTCTATCTCTGTTATGGTCGGGAAATTGCACAATGCAATGGGAAAATATGTAGCACGTGTATTTTGCTACTTTCACGATTATATATTATATATGAAGATGAAGTGTTAGAGGAAAAATTATCCGGATGAGTTATGATTGTGAAGACGGTGAAATTGCACTGAGGTTTATGTTATGGAAAAAAAATGGAAAAATAGAAAATGCATCAGAAAAAGAGAAGGATCGATTATTCGTAGATAAAAGTCAATGATATATAGTTTTGTATAAAGTGGTCGATATCACCACTTTTGTAAAAGTATGTAACTTTGGGATGTTCGGGAAGTTGACAGTTATGGAAACACCAACTTAGGTTGTCTTTGTCATCTCTATGATCGAGGCGTTTGTATATATTTTGAGTCTTTATCATGGAACTTTCGGGAAAAGTTACTAGCAGCTACCTTATTTGTTTAAGCTTAATCTATTTGTTTTGTGAATTTTATTTAACAATGATTTACTTCCCTTTCCTAGCAATTAACCTTAGGTTTTTCTCGAACGAGGTTGGGATTGAGTCATGCATGTCTATTCCATCGTTACGGCCATGTATGTGTGCTTTAGCTGCCTTGTTGGTGTGGTACTATCGATGAAAGATTGTTAGAATGATCCACCTTATCCTTATATAAAAACCCAATTTACCTTTTGACGTGTTTCTCTTTAGCTCTAGGGGTGGAGATGTGTATCCTTTCTAAGAATATGATACGAAACTAATCACGACCGAGCAAATGAGTACCAAATAAATGTTACACCCTACATTAGTTGAGTGATCTGAGTGTTTTTATTTTCATATTTCGTGAGGTGCTTGGTCTTGTACAGGTAATTAAATCAAAAGAAGTGCTTAAACGGCAAAATCCTTGACTTCGGTTGTGATACATTTTCAAAATAATCTAGAGTCTACTTGAGGACAAGTAGGATTCAGGTGGGGAGATATTTGATGACATCAAATAACGTCACATTTATACCATCATTTATCCCGAATAAACTAACCACTTTTATATAATTATTGCAAGAATTTGTACTTAATTGCTTAAAAGTGCTATTTGCAGTAATTAAGGAGTGATTTGTGAAGACATGCTAAAAGGCGCATATTTTGGATCTAACACGAAGACATTTGGAGATATCTTATTTCTAACCAATACGCCGTATCTACTAAAAGAGATACGGCGTATCAGCGCCAACTGTTCACAAGAAAACGCGTATTCTCACTTCCCAATACGGCGTATCCAACTCCTACAATACGCCATATCCAGCAAGATAACTATGTAGAGATTTAGTGAATAATATATTTTGGGAAGATATTACATATTGATTATAAACTTTGTGCGCACTCCAAGGGAAACACCCCAATACGCCGTATTGGCCTAGCCTAATACGGCGTATCTAGGCTTTTTCAGACACTATAAATAGAAGACTCAAAAATGAGTTTTCAGTGTGCAAAATCGTATTCTTCATACCATACACATAAAAGATGATTTTCTAAAGAAAAGAAGAGCATCCAAAGGTCAAGCATCGATCATGATTCCATAGAAGACACCGTGTAATTCCTATACTCTTGTAATCATTTAATTTTTGGTATCGTTTGGTAAAACGTTTAGTTTACCTTGGTTATTTGATCACGCTTGTATAATTACAATGGTTATGGGCTAATAATCTTAATGAAGATTTAATGTTTGGTTTGTTTTAAAATCGATTTTCTTAATTTATCGTTGAAAGCTTAATTATGTTTATCACATGATACTTGTCTACGTGTTTGAATATGCAACCTATCATTCAACTGGGTCTAGTTACGCTTAACAAGTGTGCTAGATACTGGGATAGCTCTCCATATTGTGGTTTATATTACTGGACCAATAGGCTCACAAATAACGTTTTGTCTTTGTCTTTAAATTAAGAGCTTAGTTGGACCGGCAGGTGACCCGTAATGTTTCAACAAGTATGTTCTTGATTAATTGATAAAGATTTGAACAGTGAACTACCATTATATAAAATACCGTCAAACAGTAAGTGGGTAAAGTCACGATGGGCAAGGGTTTTTCAAGATCACCATTTCATTAATCCCTATATAGATTATAATTAAACTAAAAAGATGCTTTATGCAGATACGTTAATTATGACAGGATTCAACGTGTCTAGGTCTTAGGATGATGTCCCGCCTAAGTCTTAAGAATGATATTCCGCTTCGAGATAAGAAATCATTGCACTAAATAAACAAACCAGCATTTAATCGGATTTAATATGGCTAATACGGTTTTCTATTATTTGGCTTGTACCGCTCTTTTATCTTCTGATTGTTTTCTTGCATGTTTATTGTGTTTAGAATTGATTATTGTCACCATAAAACCTATGCTAGTCTCTCAGGCTGAAAATCCCCTAATATTATTAGAAAACGTATATAGCATAGCTTTAACAAATTAAATTAGTTAGAGTAATTAAAATATTGATAGAATATAATGTTAACGACGACGCTCTTAGTGTTCAACAGCTTATTTACCACGAAACTCCACCTGATCGGGTACACTGCCTGTTAAAGTGTTGTTTTAGGATAAGTCGGCTAAATATAAATTTAAAATTTGATAATCAATAAATTACGACAGCACATCAGACCTCTTGGGTTAATGTGATTGTAACATATAGTTATCAAGACTAACATCTGTTGATGTTGAAGCTAAGCTAGGTTGACAAGCTTACACAAATGATATCTGACTTGTAAATTAATACTAATTATATAATTTTTTTGTTTTTGTTTTGCAGGGATGATTCGTTTTATGGCGTTAAGGGGCAATACGAGTGTACGACGTTGGAAAGACGACTTTTTGTGTTTTCGTCTCTAAAAAAATCAGTGACGGACCTATTGTGACGACAAGTGACGACCCCAGTTTTCATCACTAAGTGGGATATGTGACGACTTTTTGTTGTTAGTGACGAAATACCGCTTGTCACTAAAAGCAGTTTTTCTTGTAGTGGCTCGATCAATTTACATTAGTTCCCAAAAGCTGGTATAAGCTTGAGTTTTTGGTTACTTCATATTGTTTTTTGTATTATATTGCTGGAACTCTTCATGCCGAAACCGTAGTCATGAATGGAAATCTGGTATGTATCCTTGGAAAATCGAAAGACCTCTTGGGTTAATGTGATTGTAACATATAGTTATCAAGACTAACATCTGCTGATGTTGAAGCTAAGCTAAGTTGACAAGCTTACACAAATGATATCTGACTTGTAAATTAATACTAATTGTATTATTTTATGTTTTTGTTTTGCAGGGATGATTCGTTTTATGGCGTTAAGGGGCAATATGAGTGTACGACATTGGAAAGACTTTCTTTTGTGAGAGATATGTTTTGTTTACGTTACACAGTTCATACATGTAATCTAGCGTAGCTTGCATGATGCTTAATAATATTAGTCCTTTGTTTACATTAATACTTCATATATTCGTTTTGGAATGATAATTGTTTTGGGAAAATTGTATTGGGTATATCGCAGTGTTGTATGTGTGTGCAAAGCATCTAACTGTGCCTAAGGCTAGATAATTTGTCAGATTCTTATGACTGTAGTGACAACTTTTTTTCGTCACGTGTTGTAATTACATTTGTGACGACCTTTCATGGTCAATCGGACCAAAATTAGTGACGACTTATAGCTATTAGTGACCAAATTTTGTGACGAAAGATATCGTCAATAATTTTAGTGACAACTTTGATTTTGTCACTTATTAATGACGACTTTTTGTGTTTTCGTCTCTAAAAAAATCAGTGACGGACCTATTGTGACGACAAGTGACGACCCCAGTTTTCGTCACTAAGTGGGATTTGTGACGACTTTTTGCTGTTAGTGACGAAATACCGCTTGTCACTAAAATCAGTTTTCTGGCTTTCAAACATTAATTATAAAGATTTTACCATACATCTAATAGAAAATTAGTTATGATTTATTGATGGTATACGATCAAGGATACTGTTTCTAATAATTTTATGTTTATATATGCACCCTGTAATGAAAAGAAATGATGACCATAGTTTCACTACTGACAGCTTTTCTAATTACCCACTCTTTGAATCTATTTAAATAACATGGAAACCTTTAGAGACATGATTTTATGATTTTTAGTTACACTGGTTGTCGTTCCTGACTTGTAAATTAATACTAATTGTATTATTTTATGTTTTTGTTTTGCAGGGATGATTCGTTTTATGGCGTTAAGGGGCAATATGAGTGTACGACATTGGAAAGACTTTCTTTTGTGAGAGATATATGTTTTGTATTTCGTTACACAGTTTATACATTAATCTAGCGTAGCCATTTCATGATGCTTAATAAAATTAGTCCTTTGTTAACATTAATACTTCATATATTCGTTTTGGAAAATAATTTTTTTAGAAAAATTGTATTGGTATATCTAATTGTTTGTATGTGGTGCAAAAGCATCTAACTGTGCCAAGCAAGATAATTGTCAAGTCTTATGACTGTAACTGAAACTTTTTTCGTCACGTGTTGTAATTACATTTGTGACGACCTTTCATGATCAATCGGACCAAAATTAGTGACGACTTAAAGCTATTAGTGACCAAATTTTGTGACGAAAGATATTGTCAATAATTTTATTGACAACTTTGATTTTGTCACTTATTAATGACGACTTTTTGTGTTTTTGTCTCTAAAAAAATCAGTGACGGACCTATTGTGACGACAAGTAACGACCCCAGTTTTCGTCACTAAATGGGATTTGTGACGACTTTTTGCTGTTAGTGACGAAATACCGCTTGTCACTAAAATCAGTTTTCTGGCTTTCAAACATTAATTATAAAGATTTTACCATACATCTAATAGAAAATTAGTTATGATTTATTGATGGTATACGATCAAGGATACTGTTTCTAATAATTTTATGTTTATATATGCACCCTGTAATGAAAAGAAATGATGACCATAGTTTCACTACTGACAGCTTTTCTAATTACCCACTCTTTGAATCTATTTAAATAACATGGAAACCTTTAGAGACATGATTTTATGATTTTTAGTTACACTGGTTGTCGTTCTGTTACTCTAAACACTTTGTTTTTTATGAGTTTTAGTGACATCGATTTATATTAACTTTTAGAGACTTTTACTTGATTCTTATAATGGCTAAATCAAGTCATATATCTGATCCTACAAGTAAGTTGGTCTACTCATCTTCTAAATCTGACACACTAAACCGTAGATACATATGGACATGGTTTACATGGTGTAACCATCATTATTTGCTTAGGCATGTTTGCACCGTCAACCACGTCTAAATTTTTAACCACACTACAATAATCAAACCATCAAAGACAAAGCTTAAAGAAAGAAATGATGGCTCAGTAATTATACACAGAGATTTCTCAAGGTACAAAAAGACATTACAAGCATAGATATATAGGAGATGAACATGAACCCCTATAGGGTCTTTGCTCAACTTATTGTCTCCGTTATTGTAGACGAAAATATTGTCGAAAATGAAAATATTTCATTCATTTTAAATAGGATCAGTTTCCCTGTTGATCATGCACTATAACCAACAATTGCAGGATCCCATTTTCCCATGGTATACGAGCTACATGTTGCCTTTGAAACTGTTGAAATATATGTAGTAAGCATCATACGAACCTGTAAGTTTAGTATCACTTGTAAAAGCTAAGCACCATCACTACACTGATCATTCTGATGTTCTATAGTAACATCACAATGCTACACCCAGTAGCATTAAACCTCGTTTACTTTGAACACCCGAAACTCCAAACCAAAGGAGCACCAACAAGCATCGACGTCATCATCATTCCTCTTTTTCAAACCTGTCAAACATGTAACAAACAGAACCATACGGGATGTCAAATCCCTGTCCTTTAAAGTACTTTCGGCACTCCGTAAGTTGCTCGAGTCTCCAAGCCTAAGCACCCAGGATTAATACAGTTCTACACATGTAATCAATGAGTAGCAACGACTCGCGATTACAACACGATGGCGGTAACAAAAAACCAAACAGATTTAATATTTGAGTAAATATGGATTTTGTTTTTGTGTCTTTCTTAACCACATCCTTCTAGGCTATAGAGATAGCCAACTCATGAAGTAAACCCATGATCTCATCCCAGAAATAAAGGAGGAAGTGGGTGGTTTGTTACTTGTAAACAAAGGCCAAGTCAATCTTTATTTCTTTAGATGAGACTAAACCCACGACTCAATAAAGTTGTATTTTGTATTGTATGCTTTTTGAGTGGTAAAACTTACCAACATCAATATAAGTCCCAACAATCCCCAGCCATGTTGGGAAGTTTTCTGCTACTCTGATAGGTTGTGTCACAGTGGTGTCATTACGATTAAACCCCGTTTACTCGAAGTATGCAAAGTGAAATTGATTCAATGGTGTCCGAAGATTAAACCACAAACCTTATGATAATGGTTTCCGAAGATTAAAGCAAAATCTTGTAATTTCACTGGCATGCTTCTACACATTTCCCATCGTAACCAAAGTGTTCTCACTGAGCGCGAATATGGCTATGCGCTTAATCCTGATTCATGACTCTCTAAGAGAGAAACCACAAACTCTCTATTCAAAGCGGCACCACCTCTAAGTCATATAGGCAAAGCCTCTCTAACATCTTCGTTGCTAAGACGCCTCAAAAGCTTTGTTAAGAAAATCTCATCCTTTCTCGGCAACGCCGTGCTATCTAAGCTATACATGAGTCAATTTTATCGATAGCACCTTCTACCAATTAATGACTTCGTTATTACCCATTAAACTCGAAAGGTAGGAGAACTACATTCAAGTTGGGTTTCCATCGCTAACTGATTCACATATGGTTTCGGACTCATGCCTCTAGCAACTCACAATAAGCCTCTCGTCAGAAGCTTAAGGGAGACATTCGACAAGTATCTTCATCGATTGTCATTCACAACACAAACACTCACCAAGTCTCTCGTCAAAGGCTTGGTAGTGTCATCATCAAGTTTCTAGATCACTTGACAAACATGTCAATAATGGCCATTCTAAGTTTTATCTAGAATTTCATAAACAACAGAATATTGAGGTATTAAGTCTCTATTTCACTTAACCTCCTTTTATTGCCACGACTAGGCGAATAACACAACTTTCATCTTGAAGTGTAATTACACACTTGTTTCTTGCACATTCAAGAATCAACAGATTACGTGTATGAGTTTAACGATCCACCAACTTGTGAACTTTCTGTATGACTTTCATGTGTATTTGTAATTCCCAATATCTTGAATACACTAGTTGAGGGACAAAAAAGAAAGAATCATGATCATAGTGATCAATTATAATCATAATTCTATCCAATTTAAGGGACATAGGGTAACGGTTTCAACTTCATGTTGCTCACCCATTTCACATTAATTACATACACATGAAACAGCTCATGCAAAACTCTTTCAATAGATTATGCGTAGGTTATAATGTCTTCTTCTAGATTTCATATAGAGATATGAGAGAGATAGAGAGAGCAATATGACCGTTATGTCATAAGAGTTCACATATAAATTCCTAAATTTGGTTCAATCACTCACCACTACAACACAATATAGGATCCCAAATTTCTATTTTATATTCTCCGCGAGTCGCGCGCGCGAGAAGCAAGTTATAAAGTTTCTTCCTCAAACTTTAATGTTATTACTTAAACATATTGTTAAGTAATACTTTTGAGATAAACAACTTATATATTTCTCTTATCTCATAATGTACTTTATCATGCATTCTAAAACAACATATTGTTTCAAGTATTTATTAACCAACATAATTAATTTCTAATATAAAATTCGTCAATATTATATATTCGAATGCCATGTCCTCAACACAAAACACAATTGAGTCTACTAACATATACACCGTGTCTAGCTAACCTTGTGGTTTCTCAATATTTTGAGTATTGTGATTAATTTTAGTAGCTACATCAGCTCTTATCAGTCACTTACTTTAATGCATGTTATCACATAAAGATTAACACAATTCTTAAACAGCCTAAACTTTAACACGCATGCATCAACATAATATGAAATTCATTAAAATGAGAACGTTTCATGTAGTCATGAATAACTATTTTCATTTATAAATATTACTTGTGTATTAATAACAAAGAAGCTTTTGAAATCTATTTTCATTCTCTTAGTTAATGCATATTTGTCTAGTTTCCAACTTGACAGATGTAATAATGCATGACACTATTGTCATGCTCATAACAAAGAACTCTCTGCGCCTTAAATAATTGTATCTCAATTCAATTAACACTATTCCTATATTTCATCTATGTCCTCTCATCAAATAATGCTTGATCACAGCATGCTCTAACGTGACATTGTCTCTGTTTTTCTTTTAATTCCGTAACATAAACCAACTAGTTTCAACATGAAAATCTCAGTTCTACAAAATATATCTCATGTTTCCATACATGAAACTGTCTCTACATATATATCTAATCTTCATGCATGTCTCTACGCATGACATAATTGTTTTACTAAAACAATTAATACATCTTTTGAATAAATAAGCTTATTCAATTTGTGAGTATGTTGGTGTAGTCATTTGATGCATCATAAGCTCTTTCAAAGCCACATGAATAATTCATACATATTAAATGAAATAAACTACGTTAATTTGTTTAGTTTTGCTTTATAACATAGCAAGTTCAAATATCACACTTCAATTCATTTAGTTCCATAAACTGTTAATGTTACCATATGAAACCTTCTTTAAAAAAAAACTTTTAAAAATTATCACAGAATGCTTGAAATCACATCTCATTTGATTTCATTTGGATTGCCAACGAGTTACTTTAAAGATTGTTGAAATGTATGTAGTAAGCATCATACCAACCTAAGTTTAGTATCACTTGTAAAAGTTAAGCACCATCACTACACTGATCATTTTGATGTTCTATAGTAACATCACAATGCTACACCCAGTAGCATTAAACCTCGTTTACTTTGAACACCCGAAACTCCGAACCAAAGGAGCACCAACAAGCATCGACGTCATCATCATTCCTCTTCTTCAAACCTGTCAAACATGTAACAAACAGAACCGTACGGGATGTCAAATCCCTGTCCTTTAAAGTACTTTCGGCACTCCGTAAGTTGCTCGAGTCTCCATGCCTAAGCACCCAGGATTAATACAATTCTACACACGTAATCAATGAGTAGCAACGACTCGCGATTACAACACGATGGCGGTAACAGAAAACCAAACAGATTTAATATTTGAGTAAATATGAATTTTGTTTTTGTGTCTTTCTTAACCACATCCTTCTAGGCTATATAGATAGCCAACTCATGAAGTAAACCCATGATCTCATCCCAGAAATAAAGGAGGAAGTGGGTGGTTTGTTACTTGTAAACAAAGGCCAAGTCAATCTTTATTTCTTTAGATGAGACTAAACCCACGACTCAATAAAGTTGTATTTTGTATTGTATGCTTTTTGAGTGGTAAAACTTACCAACATCAATATAAGTCCCAACAGAAACTTCATCCATTTCTTCCTTGCTAGCACCACTGTTGCATATGTTAGCAAATGATCGTGTATGTTTCATGCCATACTGAGTCAACGATCCGCAATGTGTCTCATATGTTCGAACCTTAGTCAATCAAAAGTGTAAGAAGTTAATAAAGGAATGACAAAACAAAGAAAACTGGTATTAAAGTGATAAACAAGAAAGATCAAGTTTTTTAATCACCATGGATTTAAGACAGTCCCAATTGTCCACAAGAGCCATTCCATCACCTCTTACTTCGACGAGTCTATCTGCCAATAACTGGCTTTCGATTGCTGAAGCGCTGCTATCCAAATGTGCCCTATGTGCTGTAATTTCCTTAATTTTATTGAGTAGTTCCTTCTTTTGTTCTGGTTCACCAGTTGATTTCTTGTACTGCAGAGTATGAAATTTCTTCACTTTGTCACTAAAAAGAACATGCATTGATCTAGTGATATGTATTTTCTCTTAAGTACATACCGTTTGCCACATTGAATAAAGATCTGCATCTCTTTGGTTGACAACACCCATGGATTCGGAAGATTGGAATGGATTGGATGTGAAGTTCCAAGTAAATGAACCTTGATAAACCGAAACAGTCTCATTGCTTATACGTTGTGTACCATATTGCATCACATGAGATCCCTCAGAACTGTTGTTGTTTAAAGTCCTCGTCTTCACCTACAAACGTTTTAAGTGATTTTCAGTCGCAAACAAGATCGGTATCAATACTTGTATCTTACTTGACGCTAGATAAATATTAATGGTCGGGGAGTTTGAGTTTTATAAAGCAGAAAAAGCCCAATGTTCAAGTATTGTTGTTCCAATGTTTCACAGTTCAAATCTTCTGAGTCACTAAAAGATGGATGTTGAGAAAAATATGTTAGTGACCAATGAACAACAAAATGTTAATAAAGCTACAGTGTGTGAAAGAATACCTGTCTTCCAACCATGATATGCTGTACAAGTCACCTAAACAAGTGTCGAACTCTGGAGGTGGGGGAGGGGTCATATCCGGACAATATGCAGCCCAGCTACTCTCGACGGCATTTGATGCAGTTGTCACATATATGTTCAGATCTTCGGATATAAGACCTTCAAAAATGCTTCCACTTTCACAGGCTTCTACATATATAACCTACGATTAACATTCTAACGATTATTTTCATTTCTTGTGACCAATGCTTTGCGATAATTCAAGATCAAGATGTATATTACCATCTCATTATAGGCACCCATTGCATGCTTCGATACCAAAACATTGATAAAATCATTGGCGTAAATGTAAGGCGTCGATTCAGGCATCCCTAGGGCAATTAACACAAGAATAATTATGTTAGTAACGAATTAATTATTACGGAGTACTTTGCATTGAAAGAGAATTCTGGTAACACAATAGGTACCAAGAACTCCAGGGCCTCCATGATCGGTGAAGTACACAAACACCTTATCTAGAGGTCCACTCGATAAAACTTTCCCACTCCCCCCTGTCACACCTGATGCATTGCCAAGAAGCACAGCATAGAAATTGGCTGGGGTCACGTTTTCGCCCGTGTAATCCTAAAAATATATGAATCGTCAAGTACTATAAAGATTCACTCATCGCATTTAGCAAAAAATTTCATGATCGAAGTAACAACAAAAATATATGCCATAGAAACTTAATTCGACAGATCTCTTGTTGAAAAAGCACTTCCGTAGCTCTTTCTTTCCTTTTCTATATTTATTGTTCTAAAACAATACGCGAATTAATGATGACAAGGTAGTTAATTAGAATACCTTTGGCACTCCAGCGTAGACATCCGAGCCATTGGGACTGTTTATAATGACACCGGGCCTTGGATTCATGGGGTTATTGGCAATGTCATCGTACATGAACACGATTATATTCTCATCTTTCAACCCACCCCTTTTCAATAGTTGATACGCGTGACAAACATCTGCCTGAAATCGTGAGAAGGTATACACTGATAAATTTTAAAAGAAGTTATTCCATACGGTACTAATAAATAGCTAGATTTAACTAAATATCCCATTTGGTATATATGTGCATGTTGGAAACTATTAACCGAAAACTTGAGAGGATACGCACCTGATGGCGATAATTATCCCATCCACTTGAACCAGCAACAAGAACAGCCCATTGCGTGCCATTGAACATTGGCTGAAAATAGCTTTTCGAAGAAAATAAACTAGGACGACTAGCTTCGGAAAGCTGTACCACAAGCAGAGTTAGTAGTAACAACAGGAAACGGGAAGCGGCCATAGGAAGAGTATGAATTGAGTGAGGATGTGAGTAAAAATGGTGACTACATGTATTTATACTACGATTGCTTGAAAAAAATTTGTTTAGGTATACTCGAAACAAGAAATTTAGCTGTCAATCTGTCCTTATGTTTTCCTAGGTTTTTTGAAGGCCAAAGATTACATGACAGCAGGTTAAAACAAAGAAGACACATTGTATGGAAGTAAGAACAATGTAACCGTACGTAATTAATGTTTAAATTTGTACGAGGATATCAATATCCAAAATGTTTTGGATTAGATTGCAAGTATTTTAGTATTACTTTGGATCAGGGCGTCTCGAGCCAACCGGAAACCTAAAGCAAAGTTCATGTGGCATTTTCGCTTATAAAGTATTTGTTCTCTTTTTTATATAAACTTTATTATTCTCTATGCTTAAATGCATTATATGTCCCCATTTCTCATATGTTTTTATTCGTATCTGGTATCTTATTGTGGATACTTTTATGCTAATAAAACTAGACTTGACAATAAAACCAACAGGAAAGATTAAGGTTAGAAAACTTATGTTCATTTGGTACGAAGGTATCAATGTCAATATTTTGTCGTTCAATTCATTACCAGAAAAGGTTGGTTTTGACTTCAAACTTCACCCCATATAATAATAAATCTTGTTTACAATGAGAGCGACCATATTGAGCCGTTAGCAGAAATATTCATGCAGGGCATCATGACAAGTATGTGATAATAAATAACAAGCGCCAACAGCTTTAAATTCATTCATAGTTAATTGAATGTGTGAGCAGCCTAAACACTAACGATAACATCAATAGGAAAGATTTCTCCCTCGATGGGCTAGCAATGGATTTACGACAATCCTTCATATGATCTCTAAACCCAAACTTTTGCAAATTTTCATGAATTATTTACTTTAACTTATTATGTTTCTAAGTTCCATCAAATCTTAAGTCAGATCACCGCA
>BQNB010009448.1:0-86764 GCA_026074375.1 Tanacetum coccineum | reverse complement strand
TTGTCCTGGCATCAATGTTATGTTTACTTTATTCGTTCAATTCCCGTGTCTTTCCGTTCCAACGTTTATAATTTCCTAAAAAAGAAATATAAAGTGATTAAGTACATATTTTAACCACAAATAAACAATTATGAACATTTTAAAAAGGATTTTGATACAAAAAGGTATAGAGTATTTGATGTTATCAAATATCCCCCACTTGACTTCTACTTGCCCTCAAGTAGACGTGTTAGAATAATTTCTAAAAAAGATATCCCCTATTTTAACTCGAGAGATATGAATTTATAAATTGCCTATGCTAGAAAATACCAAAGCCGAACACCTTAAGAAAAAAGGATCAAAATCACTCAACTCTTACTAGTCTAAGTGTTTCATTTTGGGGTGATCACTCAATAGCACTGTCATTGCATGTTTTCTATCATAAGCTTGGAAAGTACATAAAACTACACCAACTAGAGATAAATTCTAGATAACTCTTAAAGGCAACATGGGTGACACACAGAGGTTTAAACATGTGAATAATCCTAGCCGATACCAATGCTCTAGAAAAAGCAACAAAACCACACATGCTCGTCCATATCCATGAACGAGACACATGTGATTGCTCAAATCCTTAGCTCAAGCAAGCTAAAGGCTAACACCAACTATTAAAGGGCAGGATAAGACATGAGATGCACATATAATTGGTGTTAGAACAAGTAAACACAAAATGAATAGTCAAAAATTAACGGTCTCGTCATCACTGGCTACTATCCCTCTATTAGCTTGAACTTCAAAGTTTGAAAATTTGTTCATCAATAATAAATGGCTGGTATCGGTGATATAAATGTAAAGTTCTGCAATTTGATGAAGCAGACTTATACTAGCCCAACCTTTAGTGAAGTAGTTGGTTTATAAACGTTCCAACTCAAAGTCTTCAACAATCATCGGATGAAATAGGTTGGTTTTATTTGATAACCAACACTAAGTACAATAAGACGATGCTACAAAGTGAAATGAAATACTACAACTATTATTATTACTACTTATTTAGTTTAACAACAACATTACAGCACAGAACTTCTATAGCATATAACAATAACACATATTCCCCCACATAAGATAAGCAGTATCGAAAGTAATAATTGTAACACCCTAAAACCAGGTTTTAAGCGTTTTATTATGAGAATGGCATAAGATAATTTGACTATGACTTTAGTAGTTTGAATGCGTTACGTGATTGGTTAGTCAAACCCAATAGCCAAATTATAAGTATTAATATTATGTAAATGGTTTTAGAAAATACCATGTGTCACAAATATAAGAGAAATAGACTTGAGGGACTAAAAGTGTCAATTGGCTAAATTATCATAACTAACTAGTCATCCTAGAATCTCCCTGGCATTTTTTATAACTATCTAGAATTTTATAGTGTATGTGTCTGTGTCGGTTCAAGAAGAAAAAGAAAGGGAAACAAGATTGTCCTAGAGATCATGACGGTGGATTGGTCTTTTAATTCAAGAGTAGTAACCCTATCAATCATTCTTTCAAGTAAGTAATCTTTATATTGAGTTGAATTGGTAATTTATGAATTAGGGTTTATCTACCCAAATTTGGGGATTTTGGGTAAATAATGTTTTGAAGCCAATTAATGAGGTTATAATGATTGTGGGTTAAGTCTCTTTCATGGGTTATGACTAATTTGGTAAAATTAGATATTTTCTTATATGATCATGGCAATGATCATATGAATGTTATAAAGAAGATGTGTATGTCTTGGGTAAAACTAGAAACCCTTTATTTGTTAAGTATATAAAGTATTTATGATGTATGATGATTATGGTTTAAGAATCAATAGATGATGGTGGTGACGTTCTTAGTAATAGCTAAGGATTGAGGTAAGTAAACCGGTTATAATATGGTATTATATTAATTTTATCACTTTGTGTATATGTGATTGATGTTATTATTGTTTGGAAAGTTTGAGTTTATGTGTTTATTTTAAGGATGATAAGAAGCTAGTTTGACACAACTAGCTATAGAGGAAGTAAACTAGTAATGAATGAAGCTAAGGTATGTGTTGACTTTGATGTTATAGAATGGTGATGCCTTAAGTAGTTATAGGTATGTGACAGTGATTGTAATGTGATGAACTAATATTAAAGTTTATAATGCATAATGTGTAAATGATATATGATGACATGTTATTGCCGTTTACTTACTAATCTTTATGCTTACGGTTTAGTGTTTAACCGTTTTGTAGGTTTGTATGATCTAAAGGAAGGATTGGATAGTAGCTTATGGGGTTAATAAGGAATGTAAGTACTTGTCGATTTTAGACAAGTAATTATGATAGATACCGAGCTCGAAGTAATGTTGAACCCCCAAGCGTCGTAAAAGATTTGTTAATGTTGTGGTCAAGTGTCAAAGTATCTTGTATTTGCGGAAGTTAAAGTATGTCAAGCCGTTTGTCATAGTTACATGTTATAGTGTGTGTAAAATGGGTAAAAACGGGTTTTTGACAAACCCCGTGAAGTATGAGATTATGGGTCATTTAGACCATAAATATTTATGAACATGATGTAATATGTTATGCTAATAATTTCTGGAAGTTTTGGTGTTTTGTCGTGTCATGGAAGTCGTTTTCTGGAAATTTGAGTAAGTTGTAAAAAGTTGGGTTTTTATTAAAATCTGTAAATGGGAGCATAAGACCTTCTGGCAAGGGCATAAGGCCTTCTGAAATCAAAATGGTCTTCTGAGTTTTCTGAGTACAGGGCATACGCTCTTATGGGCTAGGCATACGGCCTTCTGCCTAAAATTGTATTTTCACAGAATCTGAGTACCATACCATACTCCCTTCTGAGTTTGGGCATAAGGGCGTATGGTACCCTTACGGATTTGTAATGTTTTGTTTGTTTTGTAATAAACGAACCGTGACTCGTTAGAGGTCGTGCCACCCACCGTTTTAAAGGTATTCAAGTCTACTTTCATCTAAAGATACTTTTAAAGGATTAATTGTAATTGATTTTTGTCAATTTATAAAAGAATGACATAAGGTCATTCTCGATCATGCGTTAGAGCAAAATTTTTGATTTTTGGTCAAATTTAGAGTCGGGAAAGAGGCATTTCAACTTGGTAGCAGAGCTTTGGTCTAAGTGAAGTAGATTTCCATGATAGGTTTCCTAAACTTAGACCACTTGTAGATGCGTATGCCATAAGTGTGAGTAGCGAAGAATGCGAATGCCTTAGTTATAAGGTAACTAGTACTTGTGGCTTTGATTAAGATGATGCTTAGACATAAAATGATTGTGAAATGTAAGATATGTTAATTTCCCATAGACTAAATGATTTTTGATTATGGCTAAGAATTTAAAACACTTATTGGAGAAGTGTTATGTGTGGATATATATATATATATATATATATGTCTATTTGACATAAAGTCTATGGTAGTTATCTATGTGTCTAAGTAGCACATGATGTGTATGATAGTATGATTTTATGAAGTGTTTTAGGTAAGTAAAATTCATAGGATTGCATTTTAGATAAGTCATGATGAATATATGTGAGTTGAGACAAGTGAATATGTAGATGCTTATATGCATTCTAATTAGATGAATGATTGAGGTATGTTAAATCATGTTGTCTAGAGAACATGATAAGTATAATGCAATAGTAAGTTATTATTTAGTGCGAAATGTTTATAATTGATAATAAGGCATGATTAGAATTTGTAGTAACACAAAGTGTTAGACTTTGAGTAGAGTTAATGGGAATAGATTGCGATGTATGACCAATGTACGGTCTATTCGTAATATATGTCTAATGTCGAACTTGGACATGTAAATATTGAGAAGAGTTGCCCTTGAAATTGAGTGTGAGAATATTAAAATGATGATGAGTTATGTTATATAGAAACATGACGAGTAAGTCAAGGTAGCAAAATACAGACGAATGTATTTGATAAAAGCATTACGCTAGAATCCTCTAAAGATATAAAATACGTTCGATAAATTGTAAAACATGACTTAAATTATGTAGATATATAAGAATGCGTATAATGTGTAAAAGGAGATTATTATGTAAGTTATAGGATAAACCTATGTAATGTTTATGCGCGGAAGAGTCGAGTGGACTAAAATGATGCATTGGCATAAAACTTGAATAAGTTGTCAACTTGGGGTTGATGAGAAAATGATAAAGGCATTGTGAGAATGCAAATGAATTATGTAAGATATGAAATTGACAAGTATCATATAGATCTTGTCCTAGATAATGAAATGTGATGAAATTGCGCAAGGCAATAAAACATGGATAATGAAATGTGATGAAATTCCGTAAGGAAATAAAATGTAGATAATGAAATATGATGAGATTGCGTAAGGCAATAAGATTTTAGAAATGAAAAGTGTTTGATTAGAAAAGTACTTGAATGATGTATGAGTAAAGAATGTTAAGATAAAAATAGCTTTGATCCAGTGCTCCAATCCTTGAATCTTTTGAGATGTGATAGCTTACCTTTATGGCATAGATGTAATAGCTTGCCTTAATGGCATGGAATGTGATAGCATGGATGTGATAGCTTGCCTTTATGGCATGGAATGTGATAGCTTGTCTTCATGTCATGGATGTGATAGATTGTCTTCAAAACATGGTTGATAAGCTTGCATTTATGGCATGGTTACTAGCTTGCCTTCGTGGCATGGATGGAAAGGTTAGTGAGATTGGATCCAAGGCTAGAAACGACGATATTAAAAATGAAAAAGATTAGTTCACATATTGGTAAATATGTGAAGATAGAAAAGTAATGAAAGTGTAAGCGAGTATGAGTGTTTTGTCGGAAATGTATAAGTAAGATGATTTATAATCTCCTTATTTAAATGGATTGGGACGCCTCTTCATTTAAATAAAGAAATTGTAAATCATCAAACCATGAATTTAAATTCTTTATTTACATAGATTGGGACACCTTTTATGTAAATAACAAATTGTAAATGAGTGGGCTTATGTGTATCTGGCATGACATAAATACAGGTAAAGAAATAGAAAATAAGAACTAAAATGAGTTAGATGTCGTAAGAAATGAGAGTAGACGTGAATGGAAGGGTTTAATGGCGTTAAGGTTATCTGTTAAACCTTAAGTTAGTTGCCGAGAATGTAGTTCGTGCATTAAGTTGAGAAGATAATCAGGTAGGTAATTCTTGAAATTTAAAAAGAAAGTTGCTAAGAAATGCATAGAGTTTGAATTGAGAGTGCCATTTAGATGGTACTCGTTAGAAATTGGAAGAGAGTTATTGGCTTTTGAGATAAGTGATTTGATAAGAATTAAGAAAATCCTAGAAAATACATTTTTATATTATGTAGAATGCTAGATCGACCGGTAACGACTTTGAGTCGTATTAGAGCATTGATGATTGATGTAGAGATAGTGATGGAGTTTGACATATATAAAGTCAAAATAGTAAAATTTCCATGTGACATGTAGTCCTTGTGGAAAATTTTAGAAAAAATGAGTGGAAATGCAACATTAAAATGAAAAAGTTAATAAAATGATAGATTGACAATGGTAAAATGTCACTTAAATGATGTTTGTCATTAGAAAGAGGGTAGTTGTGATGGAAATAAGCGAAAAGTAGAACGGGCCAAGGGTATTTGGTTGTGTTATAGCATGGCTAGTGTTGCAAAACCATATAGGTTGTTGCAACCAGTTGAGTAAATGTTTAGAGGTGTTAAGATAGAATGCATGATTAAAAGCAACCTAGTTATGGTTAGTATTTGTCAAGAGATTTTGAGGACGAAATCTAAATAAGGGGGTAGAATTGTAACACCCAAAAATCGGGTTTTAAGCGTTTTATTATAAGAATGACATTAGATGTTTTGACTATAACTTTAGTAGTTTGAATGCGTTACGTGATTGGTTAGTTAAACCCAATAGCCAAAGTATAAGTATTAATATTATGAAAATGGTTTTAGAATATACCATGTGTCACAAATATAAGAGAAATAGACTTGAGGGACTAAAGGTATCAATTGGCTAAATTATCATAACTAACTAGTCATCCTAGAATCTCCCTGGCATTTTTCATAACTATCTAGAATTTTATAGTATGTGTGTCTATGTCGGTTTAAGAAGAAAAAGAGAGGGAAACAAGATTGTCCTAGAGATGATGATGGTGGATTGGTGTTCTAATTCAAGAGTAATAACCCTATCAATCATTCTTTTAAGTAAGTAATCTTTATATTGAGTTGAATTGGTAATTTATGAATTAGGATTTATGTACCCAAATTTGGGAATTTTAGGTAAATGATGTTTTGAACCCAACTAATGAGGTTATAATGATTGTGGGTTAAGTCTCTTTGATAGGTTATGACTAATTTGGCAAAATTAGAGATTTTCTTATATGATCATGGCAATGATCATATGAATGTTATAAAGAATATGGGTATGTCTTAGGTAAGACTAGAAATCCTTTATTTGTTAAGTATATAAAGTATTTATGATGTGTGATGATTATGGTTTAGGAATCAAGAGATGATGGTAGTGATGTTCTTGGTAATAGCTAAGGATTGAGGTAAGTAAACCGGTTATATTAAGGTATTATATTGATTTTATCACTTTGTGTATATGTGATTGATGTTATTATTGTTTGGAAAGTTTAAGTTTATGTGTTTTGTTTAAGGGTGATAAGAAGCTAGTTTGACACAACTAGTTATAGAGGAATTAAACTAGTAATGAATGAAGCTAAGGTATGTGCTGACTTTGATGTTATAGAATGGTGATGCCTTAAGTGGTTATAGGTATGTGATAGTGATTGTAATGTGATGAACTAATATTAAAGGTTTATAATGCATAATGTGTAAATGATATATGATGACATGTTATTGTTGTTTACTTACTAAGCTTTATGCTTACGGTTTAGTTTTAACCGTTTTGTAGGTTTGTATGATCCAAAGGATGGATTGGATAGTAGCTTATGGGGTTAATAAGGAATGGAAGTACTTGTCTATTTTAGACAAGTAATTGTGATAGATACCAAGCTCAAAGTAATGTTGAACCCCCAAGCATCGTAAAAGATTTGTTAATGTTGTGGTCACGTGTCAAAGTATATTGTATTTGCGAAAGTTAAAGTATGTCAAGTCGTTTGTCATAGTTACATGTTATAGTCTATGTAAAATGGGTAAAAACAGAAAAAAAACCTAGTTGTCGAAACTCTCTCTAACATGGCGATTTGCACGTTCCAAAATAAACCCTTATACTAATCGATTCTCTTCTTAATTCTTCCTTTGAATCTGAATAACCATTGAGTTTTGCATCATTATCTTTGATTCTGTGTGCTTAACTTTGATTTTATTTATGATTTAAGGTAGTTTTTAGTCAGAAATTGTTTTTTAGTAAGGTTTTAGTGCGATCGTTTTTTAGGGTTCTTTAGGGTTTCGATTACTATCTTCTTTCCTGTGTCATATAAGTAATGGATGTTGGTTGATCTTTTGTTCTTTATTGCATGCCCTAGCCTCTAGGTTAGGGCCTTTTCGTTTTGATTTAGGCGTAGAAATCGTGTTCCCATTGTTTTCATTTTGTTTGTTGCGATTAGGATTTATAGATAAAGGTGATTCTAGAAAAGGTATTAAAAGTTTTGTTAGGGGTGTTGTTATTGATGTCGATGATGTTGTTGCTTCTGTGCAACATTTGAATGGAGATTCTGGGGTAAGTGATGCTGGTAAGCCACACATGGAAACTAGTCCAAGGGTGAGAAACTATTCTCCTTTGGTCTCTCCTATTGCTACTATTAACATGCCACGAGGTCTGTTTAATGTTGATGTTGCTGCCACTTTTGGAGTTTTGTTAACAATTGTTGGTGACTTAGATGTGTTAACTAAGGATATTCAAGCTGGTAAACATGAGGAGTTATTATCTGGGATGACTAATGAAAAGCGTACGGCAGTCATGGATGCCTTAGTTGCTATGTGTGATTCAATTGAGGTTGAACCGGTGATTAGTTTGCATAGTGAGGTTTCACCCAGTGACCATATTATTCAATATGTTTATATCCATAAGAAACCAAGCTCCTATATTGGTGAAGCGGGAGGGTCAAAACCGGAACCAAGCAAAGCAAAGGCGAACTTTTGTTTATCATTTTCAAAAAAATTATGTGTTGGTGCCACTTTCTCTATACCTAGAAAGGTTGTTGAAACGGTTAGTACCAGATTTGCTAATACTTCTTATGGATATTTTATTGGTAAACGTATTGCTTTTTCGATTATGGAATACTACGTACGAAATAATTGGGGCAAATATGGTTTGACAAGAATAATGATGAACTCCAAAGGTTTTTTCTTCTTTCAATTAAAAAATACAAAAGGTCTAGAGGATGTTCTCGAAAATGGGCCATGGATGATTTGTAATAGCCCTATCATTCTAAAGAAACAGACTATGAATACGCGCTTATGTAAGGATGAGCTAACCCGTATTCAGGTATGGGTTAAGATTCATGATGTTCCAATACAGGTTTTTTTAGAAGATGGCTTCAACATCATCGCATCTTAAATTGGTAAGCCTATTATGTTTGACTCCTACACCTCCGTAATGTGCATTGAGTCATGGGGTAGGAGTAGTTTTGCCCAATGCTTGATTGAAATTAATGTTGAAGATGTTCTTAAAGAGAGTCTTACTATAGGTGTTCCTTTAATTGAGGGTTCGAGGTATACTATTGAAACAGTTACTATTAAATATGAATTGAAGCCACCTTGTTGTGACCTATGTAAGATATTTGGTCATATTTATGACCATTGCCCTAAAAAGGTGTCGATTCCTCCTACTGTTGTCACTTCTAATGTTGTTATTCCTACTGTTGAGAAGACTAATGATGGATTCCAAATTGTGGTTAAAAAGAAGAAGGGAAAATCCAAGTCTACTAATGGTGGTCAGTTTAGTGGTCACTTAGTAAAACAAACTGTCAGGTATGAGCCAAAGACGACTACAAGCGCACCAAAGAAGGGAGCTACTAATGTGGGTAATGCGTCTAAATCGTCATCTACGTTGAAGACTTCTGATATTTCTACTAAGAAAGGTAATATAACCATGTCTAATTCTTATTCTGCCATAGATGATGAAAGTGATGAAGATGTTGAGGTCATTTGATCTAGTTTCTATTATTAGTTATCTTTAGAGTTGTAAGTGTTTATGGCATGTCATAAGCACTAGTTTTAGGAGTTTTTCAAGATTTTTAGTTTGAGGTTAATGTGGTATTTCAGCCACATTTCATTGGTACTTAACATTTTCGATTTTAATATAGTTTATCAGGGTAACCCTTTACCCAAAAAAATGGGTAAAAATGGGTGTTTGGCAAACCCCGTGAAGTATGATCTTATGGGTCATTTAGACCATAAATGTTTATGAACATGATGTAATATGTTATGCTAATGATTTCTGGATGTTTTGGTGTTTTGTTGTATCTTGGAAGTCGTTTTCTCAAAATTAGAATAAGTTGTAAAAAGTTGGGCTTTTGGTAAAATCTTGAAATGGGTGCATAAGGCCTTCTGCGCCTGGGCATAAGGCCTTCTGCAATCAAAATGGTATTCTAAGTTTTCTGAGTACATGGCATATGCCCTTATGGGCTGGGCATAAAGCCTTCTGCCTAAGGGCGTATGGTACCCTTTCAGATTTGTAACGTTTTGTTTGTTTTGTAATAAATGAATCGTGGCTCGTTAGAGGTCATGTCACCCGCCGTTTTAAAGGCATTCGGGTCTACTTTCGTCTAAAGATACTTTCAAAGGCTTAATTGTAATTGATTTTGGTCAGTTTATAAAAGAATGACAGAAGGTCATTCCTGGTCATGCGTTTGAGCAATGTTTTTTATTTTTGGTCAAATTTAAAGTCGGGAAAGGGGCGTTTCAATAATAGCACGGGGGGTCTTCAATGATAGGATTTTCATAAAAGCTTGATTCCCGAACCCATTCACCTGAACCATGGATTATAAGCAGCCAGTAACTCTTCAACGGTGAACTTATAGACTACATGTTAGGCTAAGGTGTAATGGTGAAACGAAACATATACAATTTGGGTTTTAAACAAGGAATGGCTCAATAGGTTGTTCTAGGGGTATCTTCCACTAAAGATATGTGCAACAGAGGGTTTTATCACAGGAGATCGACAAGTCGGTGTAACAAGTCGATAAACGCACACAACAATACACATATGGGCTAATTTTGGGTGTAAATTTTATAATGTTTCCTTTTTGAACTATCTATCCCCATCACTCAATTAGGTCTCGAAATGATGTACATCTAATATCCTAAGTCTACAATACTACACACACTCATATTTGTGAATTTTAATTAATATAATAAAATGGATTATCAGGCAAACCTCACCAATGGAAATAAAGGGTAATTTGTGCTCGACAAAGATCTATTCTAGTTTCAGTATAAAAACATGTCAAATTTTTTCAAAAATGGCATAATTTTTGAAAATAAACTAGAAAATCGAAGGCAATTATAGGTCAAGTGGTAATTCTACTCCCACCTCCTACTTAATTTTTACAATGTCCCTATTGTACATTTAAGGAAACGAAAATTTAAAAAATAAGGGTAGAATTAAAACGGAAGACTCCCCTGAGTATTGCTCTACATAACTGGAGTTTAATGTCATGACACAGACTCTGTCTTGAAAATCCTGAGCAAACTCGTGTCCCTGAAATCACTTAACAAACCTAATGCATTAAACGTTCAAATAAACAAAATACAAAAAACCTAACTCACTTTCGTAGGAATCACGGTTGTATTTAGTGTATGCAACAATCCTTTTAAACCACTCGGTGGCCCGAGTGGACGAGTGAAGTCTCGTGAGGGTTTCCAGTAAACATACCCACAAAGTTCATTTACTAAATGTACACGGCGTTGTGAAATTCCAAATTATTTGAAAAATAATTAATAAATGCGAAAATTAAATAAAAGGAGAGGATACAAGACGGGTTGTCTCCCGACAAGCACTTTTGTTTATTATTGAGTCTTTAAGTAAGACTCAATTCGGCCTACGTCTCCCTTTGGACACTTCCTACTGTGTCTATTTCCTTCATTGACTTAGCTCTTACTGTAGCAACGTTAGCACTAGTCCTAGGCATCTCTTCAATTTCCAAGACCCTGACCTTAGTGTAACTTTCCCCTGGGCCGATCGTTATGATTATTATACCAACACAGTCACCAAATAAGCCAAAAATAAGGACAAAATAAGACAGATGAGACCACAACTAGCAACAGTCACATATTCAAAAGTGACAGATTTTAAATAAACATATTTGAGACCAAGAAACCAATCAGACAAAAATCAAAACCGACCAAGAGTATGTTGCCATGGCTCTTGATACCAATTGTAGATTCACGAAAACTATGATCCGGTGGTCTTGGTGAGTCAAACCACATGATAGCCATTTCTAGAGAGAGAAAGTAGTGGTGGAAGATGGAGTTGTGATATTTGATGGAAAATGGATGAAGGATACAAAATGACTCAACAATGCCAAATGACTCAACCCCTCTATGGAAGCCATAGAGGGGTATATATAGCCCATACGCCTCTAAACTATACATAGTTGCCTATTCTAGTCCTCGCGTATGTGACTATGATAAACTATGGTAATTCTGTAATGTCGTCACGTAAAAGTGAATTCCCAACAATCTTCCCCCACGGGACGATATACAGAATTACTTACAATAATTTCCTAACAAGTACATAATGATTAAGAACAAGAACTTCCATGAAGCTTCATATGCTGATGACGTCTTCTGTGGTGTTTGACTTCAAGTCTGCACTCCAACATGAATCATCTTTGTAGTACTTTGTAGGAGAAATACTGTAATAGGCACGAACTAAGTAACCCATACACTTCTGGTTAAGGAGAAGCTTCTGAATTAGCTTCCCCCTAATTCGTGCCACATATTCTTGATTTAGAAGCTTTAAAAGCTTCCCCCCAAACTAGCAATGAATCAGCTTCCCCCTAATTCATGCCACATATTCTTAATTTAGAAGCTTTCAAAGCTTCCCCCCAAACTAGCAATCCTCTCTTGAGCAGTTTCAAAGCTTACTTACAAGCTTAGAATAATTAAGTGCACAGCGGAACTGGTAGGATACCACATCAAATATTACTGCTCCTTTAAGAATAAGCTTAGTGATTGATCGTTTGGGGTAAGCATTATCTGGATCAGCAACGTATCTTCTCACGCTTAAATAATTCTTCTCACACCGCTTCCCCCTGGAAAGTCAAATAATGCATACAAAAGTTCTCAAGGTATCACTTCCCCCATTTGTCTGAAGAAATGCACCCAAAAGCCATAGTTTAAAGCGCTGATATTCTCTGCGGTTAGGACATTTGTCTTCCCGGCATGGCCTAACTTAAAAAAAATTCAAGTCAAGAAAGATGCTCCATGTCAAGCTTTCAAGAACAAGAAGGGCAAAGGCTCAAGGGTGAATCTTCTCCTTCCCTCTTACTGGTTTCGATATGTCGGAATCAGCAACACCTTGGACGCGCATTTACTTGAGTACTTGTGTGAGGAATAAATTAGCTTAGATCTAACCCGTGTGAGAATCAATTGCTGATCAAATCTCTACTCATAACCTCTCCCTGGCTATCATTTAACCAACCGTCTTGTAGGCTTTTTGAAGTAACCACTGATGAAGTAAACCAGATATACCAAACTTGAAACTGAAGTTGTATTCCCTGTTCTTGTGACTTAAGCTTGCACTAATATTGGAAGAACGGTGTAAAGAATTTATGCTCCAAGCAAATCTCTACGTACTCAATACCCCTTGATTTCAGTCTTACGTGCCTATAAAATATATAATAAAATACTACTTAGGTAAATCCCAACTATTCACCTTTAACTAAGGTAAAAAGTTTAAAACTTACAAAAATAATATATAAAATATATATCTTTCCAGTTGTCACAAGTTTGATTCATAAAGAATCGTACAAGTTACCTACCATGAGCTTGTTTATGTATAGGCTCAAGCAGGATTTCCATCTTCATGTGATGAATTCACTCGATGTTCTGGGCAAAAATCACAAGGATAATGCTAAGGACTCTTAAATGTATCAAGGTACAACACATTGTGTGACTTAGCAAGTATAATTTGACAAGTGTCCTAATGAGATTTATAGATGAATCTCCTTTGGCTCAGACTCAATATTGCACTTTGGATTTTAGTGCTCGGAAGGCTGGAGCCTGAGTGCCACCTTTTTCAATATCAACAACTCGGAGTGAGAGACCCTCAAATAGAAATGAGTTATTTCCGGAGTTTGAAACAAAGTCTTCTGACTTTGAGTAGCTGGGAGGGGGTTAGCATAGCGTCACTTGGCTCAATGACTGTCTTCAAGTGTCAGACAACATGAGTGTTTCACGACATCGATAAGTATTTAGACCCGGTTTCTTGCCTAAGTGTATGGAGGGCTTCTGCTTCTTTATTTTCACCCTATTATCCTTAAATTTCATTTCATATCTTCAACCCCTTCAAAGCATAACCAAAACTTCAATAACTAACACCTTGTTGGGTTTGTATCCAAGTGTTAGTCTCCATCTCAGTCGCATATTCCATAATCTCACTTTTTCTCCTTTTTATCATACCTAAAGGACTTCTACACTAGACTAGTGGATATCCCTGGTAATCCCCTCCAGTTTCGGCTGGATCATGGGTATCCTTGAAAACCAATCCTAACCGACTTATATAACTTCATTAATTTAAGAAATAGATGGTCGGACTAATTGTGGTATTTATCATCACGACCTCAAAAACATTGAAAAATTCAATCAAAGTGTATGATATAAATATCAAAAAAATTTACACTTTGAGAGTTTTTCATTATCACACAAAAAGCTCCCCTAAACATGTCATCGTAATCGTAGTAGCAGCTAGGTATGAGTGCAGTTGAGTCCATTTTATTTGATCCACTTCTGTCAATATCCATTAAGTCCCAGGTTAACACATTTTCTTTTCCTCCACCTTAAGTCCAAAAGTTAATCCCTTGATATTATTGGATAATCAATAAATTAACCGTTCGGGGACAAAATGAGATATGATAGCAGATTGGAACATGTTATTGCTCCCTCATTAGATATGTTAGTACAATAATTTTAAATTTTGAATATTTCGAAGAAATTCTAAAAATATTGTAGCTCGAGCACATCTTATTATTACACCAAACAAAGCTACACTATTAATTAACAAATTCATAAGATAATTGTATTTACGATGATTGACCTTTAAGATGAGAACAACATATGATAACTCATATGGTCCCTTTTTTGAAGCCTAGGTCACACCCAGGGTTTATAAGATGGTGTCGAGTACAATTATTTGAAAATTTTGAATTTACTAAGAAATTCTTGAAAAATTTGTACTCGAGCACATCTTATAACTCACCAAAAAGTCTACACAATAATGTACATATTCACAAGATAAGTGTATTTACGAGGATTGACCTTCGTAAGATGAGAACAACATCTGATGTATCATCGCTGAACTTGTGTAGTTCGTCAATTCGCATCAATCGGTTCTTCTTGTCTTTATTCTCGTAGATGAATCCTCTTGGATCAGAGGAAGTATGGAGTATAAGCATCTTGTCTTCTTAGATTTGATCTGTACGTATCGGGCTTGGTGAGGTTAAGTTTCTTCTGATAACTTTCAACACCCAGTTGAAGATCTTCCACACGCCTCTGGATGACAACTCTTCGTGTAAACATTCTTAAGGAGACATTAAATGCAATACGTTATTCAACGTTTAGATTTGTCACTTTTCCTTGCACGAGAAGAATCAGCATATCTTCAATGTCTTGGATCCTTAGTCTGTAGAAGTCGCCTTCTTTGAACTTGAACTTGTAAAGAACGTCATCATCCCTTCGTACAGTAATCCAGTCAAGATGCTTATAGTCTTGCCATTCGACTATTTCCACCTTAGTGACAGCAATAATCCGTCTTTTTGAGTAGACGTCACGAGCTGATTCCCTTGAGGTCGCAAATGCATAGAACTGTCTTCGCTTTTTGCCCCAATGCGAGATTCCCCAGAGGGCAAATTTGTCGTATTTGACTATCATTTGACTCCACATTGAGTTAGGCACTAAGTCTTCTATCCATTTGATATGCCCGTAATCTGCAGCCGTAGTCTTCGTAACTGAAGTAGAGTACTTTCGGCTTGACACACCACCACGTAGGTACTCCAGGTCGTTATTGATGAAGTGATGAAATGGTATAACGCGACGACCTTGAGAATTTGGAACTAACGGTAGTGGTTGTCGCAGATCATGAGGATATTGACGACCTTCAGGGTTGATCCAGTCCAATTTTTCGGTTGTGGCTTTGTAGACTTCCTCACAAAAATATTCAAGTTCAGTCAAACTCTTGCAAGTGCCTTTCATCAGCTCAAATGTTGGACCTGCTAGCAATTCAGGTGTTAGAGTTTGAACATTTAGCCGATTCATCACAAAAGCGGAGAAGTCAAATGTAGAGTCAGTTAGTTCATCGAATGACTCTCGAGGGTCTTGTTGTGCCAGATTGCTAAGCCAAGGTTGGACAGATTCATGAACTGCAGGAACAGACTTATTCCATGCATGATCAGGAGAAGGTAGTCTCGAAGGTTGTTGAAACCAGTCAGGAAGATGTTGGACCTCTTCTTCTGCTTGTTCATCTTGGACACCTGTTTCAAACTCCTGGTGTGCAGGTGTTTCAAAGACATCTGTAGTTTGCATAGCTTCCTCTACCGGAGCAGATTGGCTAGCAGATTTCTTGTGAGTCTTAGATCCTGTACCGGTAGTCTTTCCTGCTGTCTTGGTTGTCGTTTCACTTGGAGCACTGGTAGAAGCGGGTTCTTTTCCTGACCTTCTTCTTTTGGACCCCCGGTCTGTTCCAGCGGAGGGTTCTTGATCATCATCTGCACCATCTCTAGGTCTTTTAATTGTGACTGTATCGCCATATGTATCTAACAAGATTTTGTCGGCTTCATACGCCTCAACTAATGCCTTGTAGAGCTGTCTCTGAATGTCTGACCTGTTGATAGAGTTGTTAGCTTCCATCTTGTCAATTAAGATCTTTTTCAGCTCTAGTTCTGAGAGATTTGCAGCTACAGCATGAGATGTGTTGGCTTCCTTTGATGATCGCACCAGAACCTCAGACTCGAGTTGATCGGTTACGAACTTCTCGATTTTTGGAGTAATTTTGGAGACCTCCTTTTTGACTTGTTCCTTGATTATTTTCTTCATTCCTTCATCGATGGAATCAAGGAATTGTTGATTTGCAGTAGTAGACTCTTCTCGAATTCTGTCATACTTCAATTGAACTGCAACGTCCACTGCTTCCTGCATTTTAGGGCGATTGATTTGTGCAGTGAAGGATGGCTCCATGATGGCTGTTACGGGAGTATCAATGAGAGAGGTGGCTTCAGTATGTTGTCCAAAAATATCATCAACACCAGTATCTTGGTTTGGATTCAGCATGTTGGAGACGAATCCAGATGAAGATTTTGTAGCGAGGAGCTTGTAGTAGTAGCCGGTGTCAGAATTGGTGGTTGTTGAGTTTGAATGACGAGAGGATACGGTGTTGGAGGGCATTGATTTGTGGCAAGATGGAAGGATGGCTCCATGAAGGCTTGATTACAGGAGTATCAGATGAGAAGAGGTGGCTTTAGTATGTTGTCCAAAAAAATCCATCAACACCAAGTATCTTTGGTTGGATTTCTGCAATGTGGGAACGAATTCCAGATGATACAAGACGAGCTACTGTTGTAGACCATAACAGGATATACCAGAGTTAGGGTACACATGAGTGTCTTCAATTTCCTGGGTTGCTTGAACCTGGGGTAATATAACATCTGTCATTACATCATCTCTTCCATCAAGATCGGTATTGGTATCTTTGACTGCCTCATTTCCTTGATCCTCTTCATATGTAGCCTCTTCATCCGACTTTGCTCCTTCAACATTCGTTCCTTCAACTTCATTGTCACTATCTTCGTCATCTGATGATGAAATACGAGAGGGTGTGTGAATTGTAGAATCGAAAGAATCATCTTCATCAGTTTCCTCTTCATGTATTATGTCATCATCATGAGTTGTGAGCTTTGGATGGACAAAATCATCACCATCATCTTCTGATTCAGTCTGTTCTTCATCATCATCATCTTGAACTTTCTCATCATCGTCATGGTCATCATCATCTTCATCATCCTGAGTAGTCTCATTAACGTCATTTTTATCTGCATCTTCATGATCTTGAGCTTGCTCATCATCTTGATCATTGTCACTTGATTTCCAAAGATACATCCTCGATCATAATCGGGTGCATCGGGACCCCCTTGGTGTAACACCAGTTCCATCATCTGCACCAGAAACCACTGCCATGAGAGCTGTGAGTTTCTTGACGGCCTGTCTTTTGTGATTATTTTGAGTGCTTCAGCCTTTTGTAAAATCCGCCTCAGAGAGGTCTCCAACTACTGTAGTCTTCTATTTTCCTTTTCCAGACTTCTTTTCTTAGGGGGCAGTGGGAGGCTTCTTTTAGTGATTGTTATCTGTATTAGCTTTCTTCTTGCTTCCTTTTGTCTTTGGAGGAATTATTCCTGAAGCAATAGCATAAATACTCTTTGAATGATTCAATTGCCGATGTCCTCGTTGGTTTATGTCTACTGGCAAATGCCCCCCGTACAACTAGTGTCGTTCATATTTCCTTGAATGACATTGATTGTATGAACATTGGGTCATCCTTGGCATAGTGCCAATTGGTGACACATTTTTCTTTCGAGAATTGAAGGACTTTATCGCATGACAAAGTTGACGACTAACTTGGTGAAACGAGGATAGTACATCAGCCTTGCCCTTCTCGTATTTTTGTTCTCAATTAGGAAAATGAAGTCCTCCCACACAGAAATATGCATAACACATTCTCTTATTGTACATACCCCACAAGATAAGAAGCTTGAGAAGACGAAGAGACCTTCATAAGGATGGTTTTACCACTGAACATTTGTTGATGATCAAGCAGCAAATGATTCTCCAGGGTTATGCAGTTTATTGACATTAACGTCATGAACTTCTTATATTTCAAATGACCAAAGACTACTAGAAGAGGCGAGAATCTCCTTCTCAAAGGGGTTCTACAAACTTCTTATTACCGACTTTAGGGCAAATTTGAAGAATGTCTCATGAATTGTTCAAGACCCGAAAAAGTGCTTCTTGTTATTCACTTAAATTGGCAGATCGATTAGAACATAAGCAAATCCCAGAATACTTCATATAGATCTCTGTAGCATACAGCAGTGATTGGAACCTTGTAAAAGGCGTGATCTTAACACATCGTAGACCAACCCCCTAAAGGTTTGCTTCCTTTGATGGACCATCTGAACTTAACGAAGATTACATTTAACAATCTTAAGTCGGATCAGCAGGAGCTACAATGCATCATCCAAAGTAATTTGGACCGCTATTGAGATTTTCCCATAGTCTGTTTAAGAAAGAGGTTTTGAGTGGCAAGTTCATAAGAAGAACAACAATCATTCAATCATGAGAACCTTTGACTTATAGCACTTTTGGAAGATCACTCAACTTAGATCGACAAATAGCGTATACAGACAAAGGGCACCTATCCTAACAATTAAGTTGAATTAGTTAACCTTGGTTTTGTCAACCTTTTACTGTCTATTTTAAACTAAGAGATTTGTTGAATTTACTCTTATTAGAAAAATTTGATCTTAAGTGTGTTTATGTCAAAAATTGTATAAGTGTTGATAACTTACTAGTTCGATCCTCAAAGAAAAAACCACCTTGATACGGTTTCACTAAATTACGCTCGTGTCGGAGAGTCCATTTACCAAGCACTCGTTCGATTCCTTATAAGTAGTTGCTCTGTTTCGGGTTCCTTACAAACGTTGCTCGTTGGTCTTACTAACAATTGCTCTTATCGGTCGGTCCCTTTACACACATTGCTCGTATCGGCCCCTCCACATTTAGATCACTCGTTCGTCCAGTCAAATAGTCCGCTTGATCGTTCGGTCCTGTCAAATAGTCACATCGGGAACGGATTCCATTTCATGAGTCACTCGTTTCAATTCATACATGATATGCCTCTCGTTCGTGCATCTCATTAAGACACTCTCGTTTCGGGCCCATTAGACACACTCGTTCGGTCCTCATCATGATTTACTCGTTCGGTCCTCACTCGTTCGGTCCTCACATTTAGACACTTCGTATTCGATTCATCAGGATATAAATCACCTCGTTCGCGAGGCCCTCACAATTGATCACTCGTTCGTCATGTTAGAAACCCTATTCGATCGTCTTTGACTCGATCGGTCCATGCTGAGTAAAGTATATATCGAACAACAATTTTACACAGACACTACGAGAAGGGAAACAATGCACTAATCACTAGATGAGATGAACATTACATATCATATTTTGGTTATTCCACACATAACTCCTAACCCACATATAGCACAGCCCTAATTTTTCTAGCACAAAATCAATCAAGTATACATTTGAAATTAACTCTAATGACAAACTGTAAGAATAGATTATTCTATACACCTATCTAAGCAAAACGCCTCATTCAATTCGAGATTTCATCTTGCTTCGATTCTGATGAACCCTAATTTTGAAGTTAGGGTTGATCGAGATCAAATCACCATGAAAGCACAATTCGAATATGGTATGATCTTATAGAAGTGTATGGAACGAATTATTAGGAGTACCTTTCTCTGATTTGATCTTGATAAAAAATTTAGAAAGTGGGCGATTTGAATGTGAGTCGTGTGGATGAGTGTTTGGATGTTGTTTTGAGTGTGTGACACGATTAAATGGGATGGGTGGGGGGTGTTTTGTGTTAAAAACCTAATTTTAACCTTAAACACATTTAGCGCCCACATCTAACAATAACTTATTAATCTTACACATTATGTTTTATAAGGTATATTCAAGTTAAACAAATAGCACACTTGGTCCTTAATGTTTTATACTCTCATACCTATAGACATAATTTAGCAAAACTACACCCTAAAGGCATAAAACAAGTAACACATAAGGCACAATCGAGTTAAACCTTAAATTAACTTTCTATCATGAGAGTAACGTATCGTTTGAAAATCTTTTCCCTTTTTATTACCGTCTCATTTTGATCAAGACAATGAAATTGACATTCTCTCACCCTACAAACAATGACCCTATTTCTTTTAAAGAGCTGTAGACATTGTTTAGAATTCAAATGTATCTTTGAAAAAATTATTGTCAGATGAATGGAATATTTTGTATATGTACAAAACAACAAACACCAAGATAAAATAATATTTCCTCTTATTTATTCACATAGATCACTGAAACGTACACTTGGTGATATAGGAAGCACGTTGTGGATTGCAAGTAACACAAGCCTATGCATGTCATAAAGTAGACCAAGCCCCTGAGAAATAAAATTCCCGATGAAGAGGCCAAGTTTTCTTTTTGAAATACTTGCCTTTAAGATGATGACCGGGTTGCTATCTGAAATAATAGCAAGCCATTTGGCATGTTTTGAAAACATTTGAAACTTCTGCTCGAACTTCATTTACAGGCTTGTATCATTGTTAAATGACATTTCTAAGACCGTAAATGTTATCGATTTTAAGAAGAATTCCATTGAAAAACTTCTTTTATGAATATATCTTCCATTTTTTAATTTTGTATTTTGTTTTTGAAAAGTTTATATAAAAGAAAATCTTTTTGGTTTTTATGATTTTATAAAAATAAAATTGAAAATAAAATCTTTTTGTGTTTTTATGATTTTAAGTATTTACTTATTATACAGGATATTTGAATAGGTACCACCACTATTCATCAACTTCATCTGCCAATTGTTTCAGAGTATCCGGCGTAGAAATCTTCGCTTTCCCAGCTTGTTGAATAAGGAAATTCAATTCTTCTCGTCCAAGAGGGCTTTAGTAAGAATGTTCCGCCAATTGATATTCCGTATTGACAAAGTAAAGTTCGATCACACCATTCTCAACATGCTCCTTGATGAAGTGAAACCTGATGTCTATATGCTTGGATCTAGAATGTTGAACGTTGTTGCAGCATAAGGCAATAGCGCTTTTGTTATCACAGTACATAGGAATACTCTTATTGAATCCAAATCCATAGTCGGTAAGTTGTATCTCATCCAAAGGACTAAGCACACATCCGACAAAGCAATATATTCAGCTTTCGTACTGGATATCGCAGCGCTTTTTCTGCCTTTTAGATGACCACTTAGCAATCTATCCACCCAAAAGTTGTATACAAGCCAGAGTGTACTAACGGCGTGTAATCTTGACAACTCCAGCAGATCGCATCTGCAAATGCTGTAGGTGCAAAAGGAATAATCCTTCGGATACCAAAGACCCCCCCGACTTTACGTTCCTTTTAGATACCGAAAGATCCATTTTAACTGCATTTATTGCTTTTCGGTAGGCCGAGCCTGATACCACGCACAGGGCACACATGCATATAGCAAAATTGTAGTCACAGGTCCACTGGCTGTAAATAAAGGAGGGTGCCAGCATACCACGATAGTGTGGATGGATCTACAGCTTTCCCTTCTGTTATCCCTATCCAGTTTGGACTTCTCCCACCATGAGAGTATCACTGGGTCTTAGAGATTCATAACCATATTTCTTAAAGTGATTCAAGAGCATATATGATTGGTTATGAAATGCCTCGGGAACTTTGAGAAATCTGATATTCCCCTAAGAAAAATGCGATTTTACCCATCATCGACATCTTGAATTTGAACACAAATATTTTTAGCGAATAGTCACACAGTTTCATGGAGTAGATGCAGCAAAGAGAATATCATCGAGACATAGATTTGTACCATAATAAGATCGTTGCCTCTCTACGGATGAACAGAGTAGGATCCACTGAGCCTTTGGAAAAGTCATTGGATATCAGGAATGAAGACAACATATCATACCACGCACGTGGAGCTTGTTTCAAACCCATAAAGATCTTTCTTCAGCTTGTATACTAGTTAGGTTTGTCTGAACCACAAATTCCGTCCCGAATTGCTAACATAAACTTCTTCTCGCAGATTACCATTCAAAAACGCAGTCTTCACATCCATTTGATAGATGACCATGTTCATGTGAGCAGCAAACGCTAGAAAAATTCGAATAGCCTCTAATCTTGCAACCGGAGCGAATGACTCTTCGAAATCGATACCCTCTTCTTGGCGATAACCACGAGCGACCAACCGAGCCTTATTTTTCAGATACCTTCCAACCTCATCAAAGTTTTAACCTTATAGATCCACTAAGAGAGATGACAAAATGCTTTGTCAGGAGGAGGTACAAGATTCCCAAACCTCTTAGACGTTCAAATTCATGAAGTTCCTCTTGCATAGCTTCAATCCAACATGCTTGGGTTAATGCTTCTTTGTAGTTCTTGGGTTCGACTGATGTTAGAAAGGCATCATAGTAGCAGAATATGGCTTTGTTCATGAGTTTAGTCCCCTTGTGGAAACTGTCTGTCGAGAGCAACCGATTATATTCTCAAGTGGGTGATCCTTAGTCCATTTGCTATTGTGTTCAGAAACTTGGTGATCGGGAGGCACAATTGTATGAATAATGACTGATGATGAAGATTGATCAGAAGGAACTTCTGGAATTGGAATACCGAAATACAATCATTACTCCCCATATTAGAAACTTAAATATCAAGATTATCTTCTTCAAACATCATGAGAAATAATAGGAGTTTGAGTTTCTGTTTGTAAGAGAGTTACTTGGTGATGGTGCATCTTGATCAACTGTAGTTGAGGAAGGTGAACCAGTTGATACAGCATGTTCAGGTGCAACTGCTTCAGGAATAGGAGCAATGACTTCTGGTGCTTGTAAATCAACATAAGGTGGGGGATTAAGTGACTCATCAAACATTGGTTGAAACAACAAATCCCTAGAAGATCTCGATAGAGTGGTACAAATGGTGTTGAAGAAAGGAGGTTTGTCACAGTCCAGTACAGAGTGAAACAGGATCATTTCATGAAATCGGTCCTGAACTGCTGTGTTCAGAAAAGCATCGAGTCAGCTCATCAAAATCAACATGCATGATTCAATTATTCCTAGCTGTACGGTCCTGTTGTACAATCCGAATGCTTTCTTCGTGGGTGAATATGCATTGAAAATACCTATATCAGCCTTTTGGTTGTAACATGCCTAAATTCTCACATCATTCGATGGGTAACCAAAAGTGCACCAAACACATGTAGATAAGATAGATCGGGAGGTTAGGTCGTGCCAAAGCTCTTATGGTGTTTTACCGTGACGCCGACGTAATCATGGAACGAATTTTGTATAACAGCTGTGGCAACCGCTTCGCCCATAGAAATAGGAGCTTTTGCATAAATTAACATAGTGCTGCTGCTTCTGATTTGCGAAAACGAATTGGTCTATCAACAACACCGTTTTGCTAGAGAGCGTGCCAACTCACTTGAATGTTTCCATGAGATATGCCAACCTTCCATCTATTCACGCAATTCTGATTAACAAACTCAGTTCCATTATCTGTTTCTGATGCGACATTACGGTTTCCTTAATCGTACTTGGATCATCTTCAAAAAGCTATAGAAATAAAAGCTGGAGACTTCATCTTTTGATCGCAAACACTTTAACCCAATTAAAATCGAGAGTAGTGTCGTCGACACTAACGAGGATGTACTCTTTCCATTGACACTGAAAAATGAAACTGCACACGCATTTGCCCAACAGATGCCATAAGCAACAAATAGATTTTTTCTTGATTGGTGGCTTCAGAATTTGGGTTTGTGGGGTTTCTTTGAACTTTTGCCTAATGCACATGCAGAACATAAGTGCTTCCTTTTCATACATTGAGCTAAGGAGAACCTCGTACAAGTCCCATGTCTTGCAAGATGATTGATAGAAGACCAAAGTTTTAAGTGAGATAGACACTCTGCCATAACCAAGACTTAGTTTTAGACGCCTTTGACAATAGACAAATGGGAGAAGATGCCATCATATTCCCAATTGAGAGTGTATAAAGATTATCCCCTCGAGATCCCGTCAATAAATCAACACCTTCTAGATTGCGAATGAAGCATGTGTGTTGACGAAAAGCCACTTCGAGATTGGAATCACAGAATTGTCCCACAGAAAATAGATTATGCCCAAGTCCTTCAACGTAATAAACCCCTTGAAATAGTAACATTCCAATCTGATAAGTCTCCAAAAACCCATTATCTTTGCAACTTGATCATTTCCGAATTTAACTGAACCCCAAGAATTACTGATGAAATAGTGAGCTAAGAGCGATCTTCCGGTCATGGCTTCGAGCAATCAACCGGAATCCAAATACCAGAGACATTTGGACAACCTCATTCCCTATCAAAAGTAAAGTAATATTGGTTTTGTGGATCCCCAGGATTTTTACTGGGTTCCGTTTGTAGCAACATTGGTTTTAAAACCTTAGTTTTGCTAACAGACTCAGTATTTTTATTCTTCCTAGGTTTTCCTTGAGTATACCAATTTAACCACAGGTTTGGGTGATTCAGAGTCTAGAACTATTGGTTTTCTAATCTATCACTAGAAGGCACTTCATTAGTAGTGTAATCCTACTTAAAGGGCCACGCATTTCCTACAATCGTGAAGGTCCGACCGTTAGGTCTCCAAATATTATCTATCGAGTGAACACCCTTTCTGTAGGTTTCCAAATAACTTCTTAGATTTATTCTTATTAGATTTAGCATGAAATGTCACATCATTCTTAGTAATAAGAACACACAAATTAACAAAAGACATGCAATACATCACGTGAATACAGACCATCTCAGAATTATCTTGTTTTCTTGAGATCCACAACCGCAGATCAAGTTAACATTATCAGTATGCGCAGAATACCTTTTATTCCAAATAGATTTAAACGTTCCTAGGGTGAGCTTCTACTTATTCTTCGAATTACTACTTGGTGTTTTGCAAATCCTATCATTCTTGGTATTTACGCCTTGAAGGATGTGATCCGCTAGCAGCTAGAAAAAGTCTTACTCCGTATGAATCAACAACACGCTGTATAGAAACGACGTTTGAAAGAGGAGCTGTTTTTGTGTTTTCTGAGGATTGTGAGTGATTCGCGAACCTAACTTCTTGTCCGATTTTCCCACGGTATGACCTCATTAATTAAGGACCACAATTGTTGATGCTAGGGCAATGATCTACTATGTGTGAAAGCAAATCCTGAATGACTTTGGTATACCAAAGGCAGAACTCTAAAAGTGGAATCTTGAGGGATAATATGCTTTACATGTTCGACCTATACCGTAAGGACCAAAGCTTCTTTCCGGGGAAGCTTAATATAACAGGATGAGCATCCTTTCATTCAACAATTGGGTGTGATTGGTGCCATGTTATCCATAGACACGTTGGATCAACAGAGTGGTCCACAGTATCCTTTTATCTAACCTTTCCTTAAGTTGCCCTTAACTCATTTTTTAGGGTTTGCTAATGACCAAACCTTGTACCATGAAGTTTTTGCATTTAAATCAGAAATCTCCCCAGACTTATATTGACTATGCTGATTAACGCTCACATGGTCTTTTGATTGACACGTTTGGTTTAAATCCAGTCATAAAAGTTGCTTATAAGTCTGTTTCAAAATCTCATTCTCAGCAGCAAAGTTTTTGGTACTGTTATGTCCAATTCAATTTAGAGTCTCAATTTTCATCCATGTCCATTTTGACTGACTGACTCTCTCATCCACAATTCCCTTTAAGGACTTATTTTCTCTTTTTAAAACTTACAATTGACTTGTCTTTTTGCTTGAGAACTGAGCTCTCCAATTCACTTTAATTTCGAACAACTGAGTAAAACTTACGGAGCATTTTGATTAAACACTGTTTTCTTGTTGAAAAAATTTCTTGATTAAGTTGAGAATCAGCTTCCAAAGTGATGCAATGTTTTTCAAGAGTTGTAAAACACTTGCAAAGTTTATCGTAAGTTTCTTTATCAACAAAATCCCTTTTATTGAGAAGCTCAGTCTCGAGTTCGAGACACTTTTGACATTCATTCACAGTGTCACCACTTGCATTCACAGACAAATTCACAACAGTCTTTACAATATCCTTATCAATGGCTTGTGCCAAGAGTCGTTCATTTTCAACTTCAAACTTAGTCATTTTAATCGAAAGTTCTGGACTCCAAGCGATGTTGTTCGACAGCCTGTTCCATTTGATAAAAGACTTTTTGGACATCGGCAAGTTCTTCAACCAAGTATTGGTTGAAGTTATTGAAGATATCTTTTAATTCTTTTATAAACGGAATGATTTCATCTCGAAAACAAGCCTTTGTATGTTCAAACCCCCACGTGCCCTCAGTGATAGCTGTGGCAGTGGTTCTTTCTTTGACAATCCGGATCAAAGCAGTAAGATGGCGTTTAAGTTTTCAAGCAATGATTCACCATACTTACTGTAGGAAGTTCTTTTGGAATCTCTACTATGATAGTTGTGGAAGATGAGATGGGTCTAAAGCTGGACCGAAGCTCTTTCCATTAGGCATGTTCAACTATATAAATCATTTGTCGAACAAAATCGTTTGTAGTAATCGTTATTAAGAATGGCATCATTGATGGGTTTTTCGTTTCCACTTTATGTTTCTCAAACAATGATCTTGTTCATTCAAAAGCCATTTTTTGGAACGACTCTTCTCACTTAGCTCTAATTGTTTCAATACATAATCAGGAACCACAATAGATCCATTTTAAGAATGGTATCCCCGTCATACAGCTTTTGGCTTTGACTCCCGAGCTTTCTTTCAGACAGAAAGTTTTTTTCAAAACCGATAGCTTTTTCGAGAATGAAACATAACAAATATTGGATTTAGTCCTCATTGGAAACAGTGTGGTGGCAGATTGACCTCTTTTTGAAAAATTGATGTTGTCAAGTTGCTATAATTTTCTTTCTAAAGCAATTTCTCTATCAATATTTCTCGTTTCTCGCAATTTCCAAATCATTTTGAGTTTTCTGAAACTGTTTCATTAAACGTAATCCTTTTCCTTGCATTCTCGGAAAAAGATTTTGCTTAAGACGTACAAAAATCTCGCAAACTGTTCATAGATTGATCCTGTAAAAACTGTTTTCAACATTTTGCTTTTCTATCAAATCTTTAACCTCTTCTTTATATCTGTCAACTCAGTATTCAAAGCTTTATTAACAATGGTGCAATGCGTCACTTGGGTACTTAATTGGTCAAACGTAGACAATATCAGAACATCTTGTTGAGCAGAAGAGTTAGAATTCTGAACAGTTTCCTGTTGTGTTTTCACTCAATACGGAATAAGGAATGATATTGGCTATCAACTGTTCTATTCAGTTTCGTCAGACTCACATCATTGGACAGTTCAAAGACGTCCATTATCTGCATCACTGTTGATTGATAAGTCATAGTTTTAGATTTGTTTGGATTGGTACCTCAGTGATGCATCTGAGCCATTCCTGAGGAGATTGGCCATGAAGCAATCTTGGCTGAGTTAAGTTCATCACTAAAGAGTCATAGGCATCCAGATCATCGGCTTGATAAGCAGCATTGTGGGTGATGACTGTCTGAGAGCGTTTGAAATGTCAGGGAAGTCCCTTATCTGCCAAAAAAGCATTTCTTCCTCTGTTAAAGCTTGACCACTTGCTTGAGCTGTGAAAGCCAGCAACCTTTATCGTTGAACCATTTTCATACCTATCCTCTTGGCTTAGTGCACTGCTTGGCAATATGACCCTCCCCTTTGCAATTGTAACAAATAACAGTCCGTTGTTTCCCCGTGTTGCTACCACTTGCACCAGATGTGTATTTTCTTGTTGTTCCAGCAGCATAAGTAGTTTGTCTCCCCTGAACATGAGTTGCAAACAGTCCACTTTTCCCATCATAGATGGTAGCTTGATGATGAGGATTGACGAAGTCCTTAGCTGATTTGATGGTAGTAGGATACCGGGATGGTGGAGAACAGCATTAAAAATGACAATCATTATTAATTGAGCGTCAATTGGATCATCCCCTTAACTCTGGAACACCTGGAACAACTAGACCTTGGTGTCTGGTTGGGAAAATTCCATGGTTTGATGCTGTTGATAGGTTGTGGGAGCATATTCCATTGAGGGATTGATAGGTTATTTGAGAATAAACGTTGTGGCGAACGTGGATTTGATACTCAATAGGGGTTGGATAAGTAATTTGAAAAAGGTGTTGATTGATTTGGTTGTGAAATGTTGGAGGTTGATAAGGTGTAACAAACTGTGAAGACCTGCTATGGTGAAACTGAAGTTGAGATAAGAGACTGTGGTGAGTGTGTAGATGAGATGATAAGCTGGCTGAGTTAATTGGTGAGATGCAACTAGAGCAAGAAGATCGGGGTTGCGTTCATGCATCAAAACGAACTTTATATGCATGGTCGTTCATAGTTCGTTTGTATGTGAGCATGAAGCTGATCTCATTTGGTAGTGTGCAAGTCATTGACCAGTTTTAACCTCAGAACAAAATTTGCTCCATTCATCAGGAAGAGTGTATAAGAACTTGTGTTAACTTGGAAACTGCTCCAATGGCATCTTGTATATGTTCATATCATTGATACAGAGTGAACGCACAAGAAGTACTCATGTAACAGTCTCCCCTTTCTTGTAAAGTAACTGTATTAACGAATTCCATCATACAGCTTGCACTCATGAGTATCTTGTTTGGTTTAATGACGTTCCTTGCATCAGCATTTAATCTTCTCCCAAAGATCGTTTGCCCTACGATGTGACTCCAAGAGCAAAGATATTCATTGGTAGGCCATGATAATGATGTTTATAGCTTGGTGTCGCAATCTGCTTGAATGTCTCAGCTGGAGTTTAGTTTAACATAATCCTACGACTTGTTTTACTCCAATCCTCAGTGATTAGAAGGCCAAACAATGGTGCCTCTTTCAACGGATTCAAGAATCATTCTTCCATGTTGTCTATTCAATCATAAAAAGTTCCATCTGCTTTTCCATGAATCATACAAGTGTTTTTTCATACAAAGCATACGGTGTTTTGGTTGTCTCTTCCAGAAATAAGTGATTTATCAGCAAGAGGTCTCAATTTTTAACAAAAAGCTTACAAATTGATCGAATCGGTGGTTAGAAAGAAATTGTGTTTTGGGTTACTGATGTTGAGGTCTGAAATGAAACTACACGGATTTTACAAATTCTTTGACAAAACCGGGAAAACAATGGTTGTTTCATCACGGGATTTTACAAGTCAATGAAATAACCGTAATAATATAAAAAAAATTGAGTATAAACTTTATTTAGTTTTCGCTAGTTCGGTACAAAAACTAAGCTAGTTCGGTCCAACTCGTTCGGGTCCAGCTAGTTCGGTCCCTACCTCTCGTGTCGGGTCTAACTAGTTCGGTCCAACTATTCGGATCCTGCTAGTTCGATTGTCAAAGTCTCTCTATTCGATCCTGCTAAGTTGCGAATTGTCAAAGTGCACCTATCTCGGATCCCTACTAGTTCCGGTTATTCACTAGCAAGAACTCGTTCGGCAATTGTCACTAAAATAACTCGTTTCGCTTTGTCACTAGTAAGGAACTCGTTCGGCTCAAAACTAATATGCTAGTATCGGTTGACGTCGATCGGCTTTACTCGTTCTGGTTTCCTTGTTCGTGGTCCCAACTCCTCGTTGCCACATTACGAAAACACAAATTTTTCAAAACTCAAAAAAAACACAATTTTTAATGGTTTTTTAGCAAAAAAAAATCCTTGTACATAACTAGTAAAACTAACCCTATAGGAACAATAAAAATGAAAACTTTAAGGTTTTTAAGCCAAAAAATTTGAATCACTATTTTGCTCTTTGTAAAGATTTTTGAACACAAATCAAACACAAAAACTAAACACAGCCACTCAAACAATGGGCTCTTAACCAATTGAAGAATACTAGTAATTTAAGATCAAACCAAGAACAAGAGTGAGATGTGGGTTGAGATGAAGAGAGAGATAGTATGGAAAAAATGGATTAATTGTATAAAATTAACTTATGGAAAAATGGAACAACCCACAACCCTCTCCCATGACTAGAGAGGACTATATACACTATAAGGCCGGCCATGGCATGTTAGGCCTCCTATGGGCCTTGGGCCGGACTAGATTACTAATCTAATCATTATACTAACTACGAGCTAAGACCTGTTACAACTTGGAAGTGACCGACACTTTTCGTGTTTCCAACACGTGGGTAACAGTTTCTTGAATTGATTGTAGTCACCAACCAAACTGTGCCAGTCTCTCAGGCTGAAAACCTCCCTTTTCCATTAGAATTAGGATTTAGACTGACATAGGTTTAACATAGGATTAGAATAGAATTAACATAGATTAGATTACCAAGATATTAATTAAAAATGATAGATTTAACCTCGCTCTCAGTGATCGACACTCTACTTACCACGAAACTACTACCGATCGGGTACACATCCCGTTAAAGTGTTTTATTTATTGGTTGAAGTCGGCAAATATAAATTTAAAACTTGAATCATATAAAAACCAACCTACAACTACAACTCATCATGTTTTTAGGCGGCTGTTGCCAGCGAGTGTAAATTAATCTTGATTTTTATTTTGATATTTTGGTTTTTAACAATTCGATTAGATCTAACCCTTAAGGATTATGTAATTTCTAGATAGTGTAAATTCTTGATATTCTGAATATTTGTATATTTAACTTTAATTGGTGGGGGGGGGGGAGGGGGGGGTTGGTAGTATTTTGGTGGTGTTTAATTGTTTGCGTATTTAATTGTTTTTCTTGAATACACTGTTCTGGTCGACAGTTGAATACGGCGTATCCAATCCCACTGAATACGGCGTATCCAATTCTCTGTCCAATACAGCGTATTCATCCTCCCCCCCCCCTCCAACTGATTAATATGGCGTATCCACTTCCATTGGATACGGCATATCGATCGTCTGGGACACAGAAAGAAAAATAATTGATTTTCGTCGCAAAAACAATTTCTTCCTCAACAAATCCTGGCTTATTTTTATCCCTTGTTACAGGAAGAACTTGTCAGAGCTAGTTGATTGAAGAAGAAACTACATAAAGTCATGGCTGAACCAATTTTTGATGACATTGAAAAAGCTCCAACTGAACCAAATCTTTCTATCACCAAGTTTTGGGGGGAATTATGAAAGAACATATATCAAGGAACGTATAATGAAGACGTGGTGGAACACATTGCCAAAGTACTTAAATTAGTGGATTTAATCTACGTTTCTGGCGTAGATTCCCAACAACTACGAATAAAGGGCCCTTTCCCTCACCTCATTGGCTGATGATGCTAAAGAAAGGTGGATTCAGTGAGAGAGGAGATGGAAAAATAACCACTTGGAGGAAGCTTGTTGAGAAATTCTTCTATAGATCTATCCTGAATCATATCATAGAGAGGATGAAATGTTGGAACAAAAATAAACGAATGAGAGAACTGGGGAATTGATCCACACGCATATCTTATCAAACGAAAACAACAAACCATGCAAAAACCATAAGAAATTTGATAGGAGGACTCAAAAAGTGATATTTCACTCATGGATGAATGGAAATTGGAATAAGAGATATGTGGACAACAATACTTCAAGCAATAATGAATAGAAGGAATCTAAAAATCAAAACCCGTCCAACACTGCTATTGATTCATTCTTCAAAGCCTATGACGTTCGCAATATTGAAAAAGAAAATGAACAAGGACAAACAAAGCGTAAAGACGACAACAAATACTGATGAATAACAACCTAACAAAATAAGTGCAAGAAGAAAGTTTGAAGCTATACCACTACTCGCTTGGACCCAACGAAGAATATATTACTATAAGAAGTTTATGAATAGATATATGAGAGAAAACGAAGAGAATTTGTCCCATAATCAACCGAGAGAGATTAATATTCTCAAAAAAGGACGAAGGATGGAAAGTGACGCGTACCAAGAAGTAAGAGAAGCTGAAGAAAAGTCTAACTTAAAGACTTCGCTGTAAACAAAAGTGCTTCCCGGGAGACAACCCGGAATGTTATTTAATTTTGTTTATCGAGTTCTGTCTTCCCAATACGTCAATATACGGCGTATCCTCCGACCCATACCATATACGCGTTATTGAATGTCTCCGACGTTATCGGTCTTTATTTATCATGCACTTTAAAAACATTTATGTCCAATTTCTGCGAATAACGCTGTATTCATCTACTGATACGCCATTGATATGTGCTAATTACGAAAATTTTTACCTCTAAAAACGACTTAAATGATCCAAAAAACAGACAAAAACTGCCAAATATAGTTTGTTTTGCATTTGTATTTGCAGAAGTGATATCAAACAAAAAGACAGAAAACCAAGCCAAAATAAAAAACTGAGTCATGGAATGGGAAAAGACTGTGCAAAAGCAATGCCAAGTCCAAAAATGCCAAAGTCAGAGTCAATACTGAAGAATCAGCAGTCAAACCGGAGCCGGAACTGAAGAATACTATTGAATGCAATCTTAACCATCTATGGCCGGGAAAGCCAACAGATAAATTATGAAGACTGTATGAACCAAAAGGGCCCACACTAATTTCAACAGCCCATTTGTGTGCAATTGACAAAGACTGTGAAGACTTTGAAGGCCCAAATCCTAGCCCAGTTACAGCCAATCTCAGCCATTGTACACACAAAACCCAACCCACACCTTATTGGGCTTGAAAAAGCCCAATACAAGCCCAAACACAAAGCCCAATCCCTTTTTTTTATAAAACATAAGGACCAAAAATGTAAATTTTAAAACCTTGTTTTATAATTAAAAATGAAAAAAAAAATAAAAATAAAGAAAAGGGCCAAAAATGCCAAAGTTTGAAAGTTGTTTTAAAAAGAGAGAAAAAAATAGAAAATATAAACAGCAGTGACCATTTTTGCAATTTCCCATAACTTCTTTAATCTTTTGTTATAAAAAAGGCAGGGAACCAAAAGTGACACTCTCTAAAACTTATTTAAAACTGAATTTGGGCTTGAAAATGAGATTAAAAAAAAAGAGAAATAAAGATGGTGGGAGCACTTCTGCCTCTTCCCATTCTTTTCGTTTAAAACCCTGCAACCATAACGTAATCCCTCAACCCTTGGCGCCATAACCACAAACCCCCCCTCTCCCACCCTGTTTTTTCTTGCCCCCAATAAACCACTATCCCAAGTACCACTCACCAAGCTTCACTCCATCACCCAATTTTCCCACAACCCTTGCCCCTAAAACCTCTCCGTGGCAAAATCCACAACCCCGAAGACCCCACCTTCAATTGGTGAGATGGTGTACAAGGCAAATGGAAGGCTAGGATTGAGTAAGCACTTTGGAACTCTCACAACAATCTCGTCCCCAAGTCATTTGAGAGCTATAAAAGAAAAGAAAGAACAACGAAACAAGAATTCCCGTCTTTATTAAACTATCTTAGCTTAAATTAATTAAGTTTGCTTTAAAAAATTGTGGACTGATCAGTTTCTTTTTAAGTTTTTGTTGTAATCCTTTCAGTTTTAATAAAAGTGAAGAGTTCTTGTTATTACATTTGTCGAAATTTGAAATATAATTCAAGTTATTTAATTCTGTTTAAATCCTTTAAAAATATGTTAAAAGTTTATAAAACCTCACTTATAATAGATTTTCTCATATACCTCAGCGTTTACTCCACTAAAAAAGGGCTAAAACCTAAATATATAAATAAGGGGGTTTTGGTTTAGTCTGAAAATGGTCATATGGGGTTTTCATAGGTTGTAACTCACGCAAATCAGCCAATTTTGGCTGAGTGTGTAGGCATAAAGGCCATTTAAAAACACCTTTTTAGTTTAAAATAGTTTTTAGTGCCCCTTTTTGACCTCGGTGTTAAATTGAATAAGCAAAATTGAGCGTAAGGGCTCAAGCTGCTTATGCCACTTAAGCACACTATTTTTGTGCTTGTAATTGTTTGTTTCCTAGCCAATTACCCAACCACTTGTTACAGTCCCTATTAATTTGACAAACATATCAAAAGTTTAAGCTTTGAATGATTTTGAATCCCTCAATTTTAAGCCCAATATCAGCAGCTTGTATTGTTTTTCTATGACTCTCGATACTTTGGAAAATAAGCTCATTGACCACCCCTTTTAATCTGTTTGTGCTTGGATTTAGCCAAAAAGCTTTTATAAGCTTATTTCAATAAGCCAAAATAAGCCTTAAGCTCACTGTGTGCCTTCCCCTGGTGCTGAGCACCATAGTTTAGCCCCTTTTATCTAGCTTATTTTATAATAGACTCTAGGATTTTATTGCTTTTATTTATAGCTTATTACTAGTTCTTTAAGCTCCCAAAATATTATAGCTTATCTCCCTTTCTAGGTTAGCTTAAAAGTAGCTTAAAGTAGCCCTTTTTCTTTTTTTATAAACTGTCATTTTAAGCTTAATAATAGGACAGCTTATTTTAGGGCTTATTAGATTTCCATAGCTTATATTTAGGACTCCCCTCTCCCAAATTTATCTGTCCCCCATATTTATAGCTTTATTTGCTAGCTTAAAGCCTATAAAAAGAAAAATAAGCTTATATAACTTATTTAGGTTCTGCCGTCCCAAAAAGCTCACATTTCTGGCTTATTAAGTCACTTCACTTTATGCACCTTTTTATGAAAAATGTCTCCTAATCCCCTTAACCACTTTGCTTTATAGCCTTATTGAAAATAAGCACTTGGACTATGCATTCATATCGGGTCCTACTTCAGGACCATTTGGTAATTTTTTTCTTTACAGTTATGATTTGTTAGTCCCCTTTGTTATTTGTTTGTTGCTTCGTTGGTCCTTTGTCCCTTTCTCACTATTAGCCCCTAAAGTTAACTTTAGTTAGTTTTTAAATTAATTTTAATTAATGTAAATTAGGTTGATTTAATTAGTTTAATTTACTTTTATTTTATTCAGTAAAATTTGGGGCATTTTTATATTTTTAGAATTGGTTAACTTTTTTTCTTTATATTAATTTTATTTTTTCAGAAATTTTTTAAACTTTTTATTTTTTGGTCTTTTCTATTTTCTTAGTTTTAATTAGTTATTAAACGTATCTTTTAAAAAATTCATAAAAATCCAAAAAATATAATAAAAAAATATTTTTCTTTTTACAAAATCTTCTGTTGTCATTAAGTGTCTAGGAAAAATATAAAATTTAGATGTAGGCTTGATTTTTCTTAATTTCATCTAGACCCTTTTAACCGGGTGCGTTTTACCGTATCTTTTCGTTTAGCATTCAAACGACCTCCGTTTTTAGTTCTAGTTTTCTTTATTTATCAAATAAACTTAATTAGAATTAAATTAATTTTATTTAATTTAGCATTTATTTCTTAATTTTTAATAATTTAGTTCACCGATATCCTAAATCTGTTCCCCGTAATTTTAGTATAGATTTAATTTAGGAAATTACCTAATTAAGTTATAGGGAAATCCAAAAATAAAATCTATACAAAAATACGGAACGAATAGGTATCGGGAAACCTAAATATTAAAAATTAAGAAAATAAATGCTAAATTAAATTAAAAATCAAAATTAAATTCTAATTAACTTAATTTGAAAAATAAAGAAAACTAGAACTAAAACGGAGGTCGTTTGAATGTAAAACGAAAAGAAACGGTAAAACGCACCGGGTAAAACGGGTCTAAGACTGAAATTTAAGAAAAATTAAGCTTACACTAAATTTTATATTTTTCCTAGACACTAAATGACAAAAGAAAATTTTATAAAAAAGAAAAATATTTTTTTATTAATTTTTGGATTTTTTATGAATTTTTAAAGATTAAAAACTAATTAAAACTAAGAAAATAGAAAAAGACAAAAAATAAAAGTTATAAAAATTCTGAAAAAATAAAATTAAATAAAGAAAAAGTTAACAATTCTAAAAATATAAAAATGCCCAAATTTTACTGAATAAATTAAAAGTAATTAAACTAATTAAATCTAAACCTAATTTAATTAATTAAATTAAATAAAACTAACTAAAGTTAACTATAGGGACTAACAGTGAAAAGGGACAAGGACTAACGAAGCAACAACAAACTAACAAAGGGGACTAACAATTATAACTGTAAAAGAAAAAATTACACAAATGGTCCCTGAAGTGGACCCCGATATGCAAGCTTAGTCCAAAGTGCTTATTTTCAAAAAGCTATAAAAGCAAAGTTGTTAAGGGGACTTAGGAGAACATTTTTCATAAAAGGTGCATAAGCTGAAGTGAACTTAATAAGCCAGAAATGTGAGCTTTTTGGACTGCAGAACCTAAATAAGCTTATAAGCTTATTTTTCTTTCTTATTGGGATTTAAGCTAGCAAAATAAGCTAAAACTATGGGGGACAGATAAATAGGGAGAGGGGAGTCCTAAATATAAGCTATGGAAATCTAATAAGCCCTAAAATAAGCTGTCCTATTATTTTCTTAAAATGCAATTATAAAAAAAAGAAAAAGGGCTACTTTAAGCTACTTTTAAGCTAACCTAGAAAGGGAGATAAGCTATAATATTTTGGGAGCTTAAAGAACTAGTAATAAGCTATAAATAAAAGCAATAAAATCCTAGAGTCTAGTATAAAATAAGCTAGATAAAAGGGGCTAAACTATGGTGCTCAAGAAACCAGGAAGGCACACATGAAGCTAAGGGCTTATTTTGGCTTATTGAAATAAGCTTATAAAAGCTTTTTGGCTAAATCCAAGCACAAACAGATTAAAAGGGGTGGTCAATGAGCTTATTTTCAAAGTATGAGAGTCTAGAAAACAATATAAGCTGCTGATATTGGGGCTTAAAATTGAGGGATTTCAAAAATCATTCAAAGCTAAACTTTGACTTATGTTGTCAAATTAAAGGGACAGCAACAAGTGGTTGGGTAAATTGGCTAGAAACAACAATAACAAGCACAAAAATAGTGTGCTTAAGCTGCATAAGCAGCTTGAGCCCTTAAGCTCAATTTTGCTTATTCAAATTTTGACAGAGGACAAAAGGGGCACAAAAACTTATTTTTAAACTAAAAATGGTGATTTAAATGGCCTAATAAAGCCTACACACTCAGCCAAAATTGGCTGAGTGGTTACAACCTATGAAAAACCCCATATGACCCATTTTCAGACTAAACCAAACACCCCCTTAATTTATAAATTTGGGTTTTTAGCCCTTTTTTAGTGGAGTAAAAGCTGAGAAAATCAATTATAAGTGAGGTTTTATAACTTTTAACATATTTTTAAAGGATTTAAACAGAATTAAATAACTTGAATTATATTTCAAATTTCGACAAATGTAATAACAAGAACTCTTCACTTTTATTAAAACTGAAAGGATTACAACAAAAACTTAAAAAGAAACTGAGTACAACAATTTTTAAAGCAAACTTAATTAAAATTTAAGCTAAGAAAGTAAAAACGGGATTCTTGTTTCGGCTTGTTCTTCTTTTCTTTTATAGCCTCTCAAATGACTTGGGACGAGCTTGTTGTGAGAGTACAAAGCTGCTTACTCAATCCTAGCCTTCCATTTGCCTTGTACACCATCTCACCATTGAAGGGGGGTCTTCGGGTTGTGTGATTTTGCCAGGGGAGAGGTTATAGGGCATGGGTTGTGGGAAAATGGGTATGCGGTGACTGTGAGTGGTACTTGGGATAGTGATATTGCGAAGAAAACAGTGGGAGAGGGGGTTTAGGTTTTGGCGCCCAAGGGTTGAGGGTACGTTATGGTTGCAGGGTTTAAACGAAAAGAATGGGGAAGAGGCAAAAAGTGCCCCCCCATCTTTCTTTCTCTTTTTATCTCATTTAAGCCCAAATTTCAGTTATAAATAAGTTTAGAGAGTGTCACTTTTGGTCCCTGCCGTTTTTTATAACAAAAGAATAAAGAAGTTTTGGGAAATTGCAAAAATGGTCCCTGCTGTTTTATTTTTCTATTTTTTTCTTTTTAAAACAACTTTCAAACTTTGGCATTTTTGGCCCTTTTCTTTATTTTTATTTTTTTTTTCATTTTTAATTATAAAACAAGGTTTTAAAATTTACATTTTTGGTCCTTATGTTTTATAAAAAAGGATTGTGGGCTTTTGTTGGGCTTGGGTTTTGTGTGTACAATGGCTGAGATTGGCTGTAACTGGGCTAGGATTGGGCCTTCAAAGTCTTCACAGTCTTTGTCAATTGCACACAAATGGGGCAGTTTAAATTGATTGAGGGCCCATTAGGACCCCCCCCCCCCCCCCCTCTTCACATCTTCATAATTATACTGTTGGTCTTTCCGCCCAACAATGGGTTAAGACTGCATTCAATAGTAGTCCTTCAGTTCCGGCTCCGGTTTGACTGCTGATTTCTTCAGTATGACTCTGACTTTGGCATTTTTGGACTTTGGCCTTGATATTTGCACAGTCTTTTCCATTCCATGCTCAGCTTTGTTATTTGGCTTTGTTTTTCTGTCTATTTGTTGATATCCACTCGGCACAATACAAATGCAAAACAAACATATATTTGGCAGTTTTTGTCTGTTTTTGGTCATTTAAGCTCGTTTTTAGAGGTAAAAGATATGTGTAATTAAGCACATATCAATGGCGTATCAAGTAGATGAATACAGCGTATTCGCAGAACTGACAATAATGTTTTTAAAGTGCATGAAAAATAAAGACCGATAACGTCGAGACATTCAATACGCCGTATGGTATGGGGCGGATACGCCGTATTGAAGTCTGGGAAGACAGACTCGATAACAAAATTAAATAACATTCCGTTTGTCTCCCTAAAGCACTTTAGTTACAGCGAAAGTCTTAAGTTAGACTTTTCTTCAGCTTCTTCTTAACTTCATGTACACGTCACTTTCCATCTTCGCCTTTTTCTGAAAAATATCTTGGTAGATTATGGACAAATTATCTTCGTTTCTCTCTCAAATATCATATTCATAACTTCTAATAGCAATATATTCTTCGTTGGGTCCAATCGAGTATTGAATAGCTTCAAACTTTTCTTCTTTGCACTTATTTTGTTAGGTTGCTTATCATCATTATTGTTGTCTTTACGCTTTGTTTGTCCTTGTTCATTTTCTTTTTCAATATTGCAAACGTCATAGGCTTTGAAGAATGAATCAATAGCAGTGTTGGACGGGTTTTCATTTTTAGATTCCTTCCATTCATTATTGCTTGAAGTATTGTTGTCCACATATCTCTTATTCCAATTTCCATTCATCCATGAGTGAAATATCAGTTTTTGAGTCCTCCCATCAAATTTCTTATGGTTTTTGAATGTTATGTTTACGTTTGATAAGAATTTCGGTGATCAATTCCCCAGTTCTCTCGTCGTCCAACATTTTCATCCTCTTCGCATCGTATGATTCAGGATAGAATCTATAGAAGAATTACTCTACAAGCTTCCTCCCAATTGGTTATGTTTCCCATCTCCACTAATCCACCATTCTTTAGCAAAATCAGCAATGAGAGCGGAAAGACCTTTATTCGAGTTTGATGGGAATCTACGCCAGAAAACGTAATTCAATCCACTAATTTAAGTACTTTGGCAATGTGTTCCACCACGTCTTCATTATATATTCCTTGATATATGTTCTTTCATAATTCCCCCCAAAACTTGGTGATAGAAAGATTTGGTTCAGTTGGAGCTTTTTCAATGTCATCAAAAATTGGTTCAGCCATGACTTTATGTAGTTTCTTCTTCAATCAACTAGCTCTGACAAGTTCTTCCTGTAACAAGGGTAAAAATATCAGCAGGATTTGCTCTGAGGAAGAAATTTTTTTTTGCACGAAAATCAATTATTTTAGTTTCTGTCCCAGACGATCGATACGCCGTATCCAATGGAAGTGGATACGCCATATTAATCAGTTGAGATGAATACGCTGTATTGGACAGAGAATTGGATACGCCGTATTCAGTGGGATTAGATACGCTGTATTCAACTGTCGACCAGAACAGTGTATTCAAGAAAAACAATTAAATACGCAAACAATTAAACACACAAATATACAAGCAAACAATTAAAGATAAATATACAAATATTACAGAATATACAAGAATATACACTAATCTAAATTACACTAATCCTAAGGGTTAGATCTAATCTAATGTTAAAAACCAAAATATCAAAATAAAAATCAAGATTAATTTTCACTCCCTGGCAACAGCGCCAAAAACTTGATGTGTTGTAGTGTAGGGTTGTTTTTTATATGATTCAAGTTTTAAATTTGTATTTTGCCGACTCAACCAAAAACAACACTTTAACGGGCAATGTACCCGATCGGTAGTAGTTTCGTGGTAAGTAGGGTGTCGATACAACTGAGAGCAGGTTAAATCTTCAATTTAATTAATATCTTGGGATATTAATCTATGTTTAAATCTATTCTAATCCTATGTTAAATCTATGTCCAAGTCCTAAATCCTAATTCTAATGGAAAGGGGGGGGGGGTTCAGCCTGAGAGACTGGCACGGTTTGGTTGGTGACTACAATCAATTCAAGAAACTGTTACCCACGTTTGTAACACGAAAAAGTGTCGGTCACTTCCAAGTTGTAACAGGTCTTAGCTCGTAGTTAGTATAATGATTAGATTAGTAATCTAGTCCGGCCCAAGGCCCATGGGAGGCCCAACTAAGCCCATGGCCGGCCTCCATAGTAGTATATAAGTCCCTCTCCTAGTCTTGGAGAGGGTTGGTTGTTCCATTTTTCCATACTTTCATTTATACAATTCATCCATTTTCCATCCAATCTCTCTCTAACATCACAACCCACATCTCACTCTTGTTCTTTGCGGGTTGATCATAGATTACTAGTATTTCTTCAATGGTATCAAAAGCCATGGAGTGATGTGTTTAGTTTTTGTGTTTGATTAGTGTTCAAAAACCTTTACAAAGAGCAAATTAGTGATTCAAATTTTTTGGCTTAAAAACCTTAAAGTTTTCATTTTTATTGTTCCTATAGGGTTAGTAATACTAGTTGTACAAGAATTTTTTGCTAAAAACCATTAAAAATCGTGTTTTTTTGAGTTTTGAAAATTTGAGTTTCGTAACTGTTGGAACCGAACGAGTTGGACCGAACAAGGAAACCGAACGAGTAAGCCGATCGAGTCAACCGAACTAGCATATTCTAGTTTGAGCCGAACGAGTTCCTTACTAGTGACAACCGAACGAGTTACTTTCTAGTGACAACCGATCGAGTTCTTTCCTAGTGACAACCGAACTAGTAGGACCGAACTAGGTGCAATTTGACAATCGAACTAGCAGGATCGAACTAGGTGCACTTTGACAATCGAACTAGCAGGACCGAACTAGTTGGACCGAACTAGTTGGACCGAACGAGTAGGACCGAACTAGCTGGACCGAACGAGTTGGACCGAACTAGCTTATTTTTTGTCAACCGAACTAGCGAAACTAAATAAAGTTTAAACTCAATTTTTAAAATTATACGGTTATTTCGTTGACTTGTAAAATCCCGTGAAACAAACACTTGTTTTCCCGGTTTTGTCAAGAATTGTAAAATCCCGTGTAGATTCAATTTCCAAGACTCCACAATCACGAAACCAAACACAATTTTCTTACTACCTACCGAACTATCAATTTGTAATCTTTTTTGATACCACAATGACACCTCTTGCTGATAATTCACTTCTTTCTGGAAGAGACAACCAACACCGATGCTTGAAAAACACTGTATGATTCAGTGAATAAGCATCATGGACCTTAATATTATAGAATAGAACCAAATGGAAGAGATGATTCTTGCATTCTGTTGAAAAGGACCACTTGTTTGGCCTTCAATCACTAGGATGGAGTAACAAGGCTTAAGGAATATGTTAAACTAACTCAGCTGAAGCCATCAAGCAGATTGCGACAATCAAAGCTATAAACATCATCACCAAGCCTACCAACTAAATCTATGCTCTTGTGATCAACATCGTGGGCAAAAGATCTTTGGGAGAAATTAAACTGCTGATGCAAGGAACGTCCATTAACCAAACAAGAACATGAGTGCAGCTGTATGATGAATTCGAATAAGTTCACTTACTAGAAAGGAGAGACTTACATAGACACTTGAGTCACTCTTTACTCAATGATAAGAACATTTACAATATCCATTGAGCATTTCAAGTTACACCAAGTTTCTTAAACACTCTCCTGATGATGGAGCAACTTTGTTACTGATGTTATACTGTCAAAGACTTGCACACTACCAATGCTTAACAGCTTTCATAGCTCACCTAAAACAACATGAACGACATGCAAAAGAAGTTCGTTTGATGCAAGAACGCACCCCATCCTCTTGCTCTAGTTGCATCTAACCAATTAACACATCCACTATCAATCTCATCTAACACACTCACCCACAGTCTCTATCCTCAACTTCACGATTCACCATATCAATCTTCACATTTTTGTTACACCTTATCAACCTCAACAATTCACAACCAATCAATCAACACCTTTTTCAATTACTTATCCAACAAATGAGTATCAATCCACCGTTCGCCACAACGTTTATTCTCAATAACCATCAATCCCACAATTGGAATATGCTCCCACAACCCTACAACAGCAACAACCTGAATTTCCCAAACAGACACCATCTATTGGTTCCAGTGTTCCATAAGGGGATGATCCAATGACAAAGGGGGGGGGGGGGATTTAGGGGGGGGGGGGGGGGGGGGGGATAATATAAAAAAAATATAAAGAAAAACAATTAATCCATAGTCATTTTTAAAACTGCTGTTCTCACATCCCGTATCCTACTACCAACATTCAGCTAAGGACTTCTCAAAATCCTCATCAACAAGCTACCATCTATGAAGGAAAATGACTGTGCAAACCTTTCAGGGAGACAAACTACTTATGCTGATAGAACAACAAAAAATCACATCTGTGCAAGTGGTACAACACGGGGAAACAACGACTGCTATGGTGTTACATTGCAAGGGAGGGTCAATATGCCAAGCAGTGCACTAAGCCCAAAGGAAAAAGGTATGAAACATGGTTTCAACCTTAAGTGTTGCTGTTCAAGCTCAAGGCAAGTGTCAAGCTTTTAAACAGAGAAGAAATAGCATTTTGGCAGATCCAGGACTTCCTGACATATTCAAGACCTCTCAAACAGTCATCACCACATGCTGCTATCAAGCCGATGATCTGGTGCCTATGACTCTAATTGTGATGAACTGCAACTCAGCCAAGATTCTCTCATGGCCAATCTCTCAAGGAATGGCTCAGATGCACTCACTGAGGTACACAATCCAGATAATCTGAACTATGACTTATTCAATCAAAGTGAGCAGATAATGACGTCTTCTGAACAGTCCAATGATGTGAGTCAGACAGAAACTGATATAACCAGTGATAGCAATATCATTCCTTATTCTCAGTATCTGAGTGAAACACAACAGGAAACTGTTCAGAATTCTAACTCTTCTGCTCAACAAGATGTTCTGATACTGTCTAGTTTGTCCAATTAAGTTACCATTGGAGCAATTGCACCATGTTATAAAGCTTAGAATACCGAGCTTGACAGATATAAAAAGAGGTTAAGAATTGAAAGAAAAGCAAAATATGAAAACAATTATCAGGATCAAATGACAGAATTTTGCCGAGATTGTACGTCTTAAGCAAAATCATTTCGAGCAAATGCAAGAAAAAGGATTGTTTAATGAAACATTTCGAATCAAAAATGATATGAAAATTGGAAGAAAACAGAAATATTGATAGATAAATTGCTTTAGAAAGAAAATCAGCAACTAGACAACATCATTTTTCCAAAAGAGGTCCAATCTTGCAACAAACTGTTCATAGAGGACTAAATCAAATTTGTTAATGATCAGTCCTCTAAACAAGCTATCGGTTTTGAAAAACCTTTCTGTCTGAAGAAAGCTCGGGAGCAAAGCCAAAGCTGTATACGGAATACCATTCTTAAAATGGATTACTAATGTGGTTTTCCTGATTATTATGGAATCATTAAGCTACGAGAGAAGCGTCGTTCAAAAATGCTTTTGAAAGAACAAGATCCATTGTTTGAGAAACATAAAGTGAACACGAAACCCATCAATTATGCCATCTTAATACATTACACAAACGATTTGTCGACACACATATTTATATAGTGAACATCCTATTGGAAAGCGACTTCGGTCCCAGCTTTAACCCATACTCATTCTTCCACAACTATCAAAGTAGAGTTTCCAAAAGTAACCTTCCTACAGTAAGTATGGTGAAATACTAGCTTGAAAAGCTTAAACGCCATCTTACTGGCTTTTGATCAGGTTGTCAAAGAAGAACCACTGCCACAGCTATCACTGAGGGCAGCGTGGGGTTTGAACAAACAAAGCTTGTTTTCGAGATGAAATCAATCCGTTTATAAAAGAATTAAAAGATATCTTCTATAAACTTCAGACCAATACTGTTGAAGACTTGCCGATGTCCAAAAAGTCTTTTTCAATGGAACAGGCTGCGAACAACAACGCTTGGATCCAGAACTTTTGAAGTTACAAGAATCAAGTTTTAGAGTGAAAATGAACGACTCTTGGCAACAAGCCATTGATAAGGGATATTGTAAAGACTGTTGTGGAATTTGTCTGTAATAGCAGTGTGTTGACACTGTATAATTCAAAAGTGTCTCGAACTCGAGATGAGCTTCGCAATAAAAGGATTTTTGTTTGATAAAGAAACAATTAAAAAACTTTGCAAGAGTTTTAACAACTCTTGAAACACAATCATCACTATGAAGCTGATTCCTTCACTTAATTCAAGAAATTTTTCAACAAGAAAACAGTGTTTTAAATCAAAATGCTCCGAGTTTTACTCAGTTGTTCGAATTAAGTGAATTGAGAGCTCAGTCTCAAGCAAAAGACACAGTCATTGTCAAGTTAAAAGAGAAAATTAAGTCCTTAAAGGGAAATGTGGATGAGAGTACAGTCAAAATGGACATGGATGAAATTGAGACTCTTAACATTGAATTGGAACATAGAGTGACAAAACTTGTTGCTGAGAATGAGCATTTGGAAAACGAGACTTATAACAACGTTATGACTGATTAAACCAAAACGTGCTCAATCAAAAGAACAATTGGTTGATGCTTAATCAAGCAAGTCAATATAAAGTCTGGGGAGATTTCTGATTTAAATGCAAAACTTCAGGAACAAGGTTTGGTCATAGCAGCCCTAAAAAATGAGTTAAGGAAACTTAAAGGAAAAGCGTTAGATAACAAGGATACTGTGACCCACTCTGTTGATCCAAAAGTGTCTAAGGATAACATGGAACCAATCACACCCAAATTGTTGAATAAAAGGACTGCTCACTCCTCGTATATTAAGCATACCCAGGAAGAAGCTTTGGTCCCGAGGTATATAGTACGAACATGTAAAAGCAAATTATCCTCAAGATCCACTTTTAGAGTCTGCCTTTAGGTATACCAAAGTCATTCAGGATTTGCTTTCACACATAAGTAGATCATGCCCTAGCATCAACAATTGTGGTCCTCAATTAATTGAGGTCATACCGAGGAAAAAGGACAAGAAAGTTAGGTTTGCCGAATCACTCACATCCTCAGAAAACACAAAAACAGACTCCACTTCAAACATAGTTTCTAACAAGCGTGTGTTGCAATCGACAGTAGTAAGGACTTCTACTATTTGCTAGCGGATCCCTTCCATCAGGCAATACCAAGAATGATAGGATTCTGCAAACACCAAGTAGTAATTCGAAGAATAAAGTAGAAGCTCACCCTAGGAACATTAAATCTAGTTTGAATAAAAGGATGGTACTTGATAAGTTAATGGGATCTGCTGTTGTGCAAAAAAATCTCAAGAAAACCATGGGGAAAAAAATAAATTCTGATTTGTCTGAAATCACCCGTGATGATTGCATTCCCTTTTTGATAATTTGTGTGTTTCTAATTCTATGAATGATGTGAAATTTCATGCTAGAAATCTAAGAAGCATAAATCTAAGAAAGTATATTCTGGACCAACAGGAAAGGTGTTCACTCAGATAGGATATATTTGGAGACCTACCGGTCGGACCTTCACTATTGTAGGAAATGCGTGCCCTTTAACTAGGATTACCCCTACTAATGAAGTGCCTTCTAGGAAACCAATAGTTCTAGACTCTGAATCACCCAAACCTGTGGTTAAATTGGTATACTCCAAGGAAACCTAGGATGAAATATAAAAACTGAGTCCGTTAGCAAAACTAAGGTTTTAAAACCAATGTCTGCTAACAAACAGGAACCCAGTAAATCCTGGGGATCCACAAAAACCAATATTCCATCTACTTCTCTGAATGAATGCAGGTTGTCCAAATCGTCCTCTGGTATTTGGATTCCGCGGATGCTCGAAGCACATACAGATAGCTCTAGCTTAAAAAAAAAATAAACACCAATTTCATCAGTAAAATGCTTGGTACAGTAACTTCGGAAATGATCAAGTTTGCAAAGATAATTGGGTTTTGGAGACTATCAGATTGGGAATGTACTATTTCAAGGGTTGTATTACGTTGAAGGGACTTGGGTATAAATCTATTTTCCGTGACAATTCTAGTGATTCCAATCTCGAAGTGCATTCGTTCACACACATGCATCATTCGCCATCTTAGAAAGGTGTTTGATTTAACTGACGGCATCTCGAGGGATAACCTTTTTCACTCTCACTTGGGAATTTGATGGCATCCTCTCCCATTTGGCTATTGTCAAAGGAGTCTAAACTAAGTCTGGTTATGCATCGACGTCTATCTCACTTAAACTTGTTTCTATCAATCATCTGCAGACATGAGACTTGTAACGAGGTCTCCCTAACTCAGTTTGAAAGGATCACTAATTGTTCTGCATGTGCATACAAAATTTCAAAGAAACCCCACAAACCCAATCCGGAAGCCACCAATCAAGAAAAACTCTATTTGATGCATATGGATCTTGTGGGCCAATGCGTCCTCAAGTTCAATGAAAGAAAGTACATCCTCGTTATTGTCGACGACAACTCTCGATTTACATGGGTAAAGTGTTTGCGATCAAAGATGAAGCTCCAGCTTTTATTATCAGCTTTTGAAGATGATACCAAGTACAGACTTAAAGGAAACGACTGTCCACCAAACAGATAATGGAATCTGAGTGTGTAATCCAGACAATGCGTCAATATTATGAGGAAGGTTGGCATCTCCTCATGAAAACATCAGAGCACGCTCGCCATAGCAAAACGGAGTTTAGAAAGACCCAAATCCGTACGCAAATTCGAAGCAAGCACGCACTATGTTAAATTTATGCAAAAGCTCTATATTTCTATGGGCCCGATGCGGTTGCCACATGCCCGTTATACCCAAAACGTTCCATGTAGTACGTCGGCGTCACGGAAAAACCCCATATGACTTTTGCACTACAAAACTCCCGATCTACTTATCTACATGTGTTTGGTGCACATTTGTTACCCAACGAAAGATAGTGAGAAATTTAGGCAAGCTACAACCAAAGGCAGATATAGGGTATTTTCATTTGATATGCACCCACAATAAAGCATTCCGATTACAACAACGTACCAGACAATAATTGAAACCCATTCATGTTGATTTTGATGAGCTGACCGCGATGGCTTCTGAACACAGCAGTTCAGGACCCGCTCTTCAAGAAATACCCCTGTTTCACTCATTCAGACTTTGCCAAACCCTCCTTCTTCACACCATTTTACACCTTCGAGATCTGTCTGGGATTTGTTGTTTCAACCATTGGTTGATTGAGTCACTTTCAATCCCCCCACCTTATGTTGATTTACAACACCAAAAGTCATTGCACCTATTCCTGAATAGTTGCACCTGAACATGCAGTATCAACTGTTCACCTCCTGCAACTCAGTTTTGATCAAGATGCACCATCACCAAGTAACTCTCATACAACACAAGAAACTCAAACTCCTATTATTTCTCATGATGTGAAAGAAGATAATCATGATATTAAGTTGCACATATGGGTAATGATCCGTACTTCGGTATTCCAATTCCAGAAGTTCCTTCTGATCAATCTTCATCATCAGTCGTTATTCATACAATTGTGCCTCCCGATCACCAAGTTTCTGAACACAATAGCAAATGGACGAAGGATCACCCACTTGAGAATAAAAAACGTGCTCTCGACAGACCATTCCCCAAGACTACAACCCTCCATGAACAAGCCTTATTCCTGCTACTAGAGCTTTCCTAACATCATCCGAACCCAAGAACTACTAAGAAGCATAACCCAAGCATGTTGCTTGAAGCTATGTCAAAGGAACTCATGAATTTGAACGTCTAGAGGTTTGGGAACTTGTTCCCTCCTCCCCTACAAAGCATTTGACCAAACTCTCTTAAGTGGATCTATAAGGTTAAACTTGATGAGTTAGGAGGTATTCTAAAAAATAAGGCTCGGTTGGTCGCTCGTGGTTATCGCCAAGAAGAGGGTATCGATTTCGAAGAGTCATTCGCTCCGGTTGCAAGATTAGAGGCTATACGAATTTTTCTAGCGTTTGCTGCTCACATGAACATGGTCATCTATCAAATGGATGTGAAGACTGCGTTTCTGAATGGTAATCTCGAGAAGAAGTATATGTTAGCCAACCGACGGATTTTGGGGATCCAACAAACCTAACTACGTATACAAGCTTAAGAAAGCTCCTTTATGGGTTGAAACAAGCTCCACGTGCGTGGTATGATATGTTGTCTTCATTCCTGATATCCAATGACTTCTCCAAAGGCTCAGTGGATCCTACTCTGTTCATCCGTAGAGAAGGCAACGAACTAATTCTGGTACAAATCTATGTCGATGATATTATCTTTGCTGCATCACCCTGCCCTGTGTGATCTATTCGCTAAAATAATGTGTTCAAAATTCAAGATGTCGATGATGGGTAAAATCTCATTTTTCTTAGGACTACAGATTTCTCAAAGTCCCAGAGGCATCTTCATAAACCAATCTAAATATGCTCTTGAATCACTTAAGAAATAGGTCTATGAACTTGTTGACCCAGGTGGATACTCTCATGGTGGAAAGTCCAAAACTGTATGAGATAAGAAGGGAAAGCTGTAGATCCATCACACTATCGTGGTATGATTGGCACCCTCCTTTATCTTACAGCCAGTAGACCTGACCTACAATTTGCTATATGCATGTGTGCCCGGTATCAGGCTCGGCCTACCGAAAAGCACCTAAATGCAGTAAAAAGGATCTTTCGGTATCTAAAAGGAACATAACGGGGTCTTGGTATCCGAAGGATTCTCCTTTTGTCCTAACAGCATTTGCATATGGCGGATCCATGCTGTTTCAAATTCACGCCGTAGACATCGGCAGTATACAACTTTTGGGTGATAGACTTGTAAGCTGGTCGTCTAAAAGGCAGAAAAGCGCTGCGATATCCAGTACGAAAGCTGAATATATTGCCTTGTCGGTTGTTTGTGCTCAAGACCTTGGATGAGATCACAACCTTACCGACTATGGATTTTGGAATCAATAAAGTTTCCAATGTACTGTGATAACAAAAGCGCTAATGCCTTTATGCTGCAACAACTTCAACAATCCAGATCCAAGCATATAACATCAGGTTTCACGTCAATACAAGGAGCATGTGAGAATGTGTATCGAACTTACTTTGTCAATACGGAATACATTGGCGACATCTTCACTAAAAGCTCTTGGCCGAGAAAGAAGTTGATATTCTTTTATCAACAAGCTGGGAATGCGAATTTTATACGCCGGATACTCTGAAACAATTGGCAGAATGAAGTTATGATGATAGTGGTGGTACCTATTCAAATAACATGTATAATTATAAATACTTAAAATCATAAAAACACAAAGATTTTTTTTTTTCACTTTTTATTTTTATAAAAATCATAAAACCAAAAAGATTTGCTTTTACATAAATTTTTCAAAAACAAAACACAAAATTAAAAAATGAGAAAAATTCAAAAAGAAGTTTTTCAATGGCATGTCTTCTGAAATCGATAACATTTACGGTCTTAGAAATGTCCCTTTAACAATGATACAAGCCTGTAAATGAAGTTCGAGCAGAAGTTACAAAGTTTTCAAAACATGCCAAAATGGTTTGCTATCAATTCAGATAGCAACCCGGTCCATCATCTTAAAGGCAAGTATTTCAAAAAATGAAAACTTGGCCCTCTCAACGGGAATTTATTCTCCGAGCATGGATCTACTTTATGACCAGCAAAGGGCTATGTGATTACTTTGCAATCACAACCTCTTCCTATATCCACAAAGAGACGTTCCAGTGCATCCTATGTGAATAAATAAGAAATCTTATTACTTGGTGTTTGTTGTTTTGTCATAATACAAAATCATTCCATCATCTGAAAACAATTCAAAGATACATTTGACTTCTCAAACAAAGCTACAGCTCTTTAAATAGAAAACAGGAGTGTGGGTGGGGGGGGGGGGTCATTGTTTGAGGGGGAGAGAAAGTTCATACTTCTTTGTCCATGATCAAATGATCGGAAAAAAGGGAAAGATTTCAAACGAAAACGAGTAATATCTCATGATTAAAAGTTAATTAAAGTTTAACTCGATTGTGCCTTTAATGTGTTACAGGTTTTATGCCTTAAGGTGTAGTTTTGCTATATTAGTCTATAGGTATGAGAGTATAAAACATTAGGACCAAAGTGTGCTATTTGTTTAACTTGAATATACCTTATAAAACATAATGTGTAAGATTAATAAGTATTGATAAGATGAGGGGCTAAATGTGTTAAGGTTAAAATTAGTTTTTTAACACAAACACCCCCCACCCATCCCATTAACTGTTCACACACTCAAACACATCCAAACACACACACACGAACTCACACTCAAATCGCACCCCTTCTAAAATTTTTAACAAGATCAATCGAGAACGGTACTCCTAATAATTCTTCCAAACACGGTCTATAAGATCATACAATATTCGAATTGTGCTTTCATGGCTGATTTGACTCGATCAACCCTAACTTCAAAATTAGGGTTCATCAAAATCGAAGCAAGATGAAATCTCGAATTGAATGAGGCGTTTTGCTTAGATAGGTGTATAGAATAATATATTCTTACAGTTTGTCATTAGAGTTAATTTCAAATGTATACTTGATTGATTTTGTGCTAGAAAAATTAAGGATGTGCTATATGTGGGTTAGGAGTTATGTGTGGAATAACCAAAATATGAACCCTAATTATAAAATTAGGGTTCTTCAATTCAAACTTGGTTAAATCTTTAAATTGATTGAGGGCTTTTGTTGTATTAGGTGTGTTATATGTATAGAATAGTCGAGTTTTAGTATTCGTTATGATTTAATAATGTTCTTGATTGTTTTGTGCTAGTTTGAATAGTTAAATACATAAATATTAACTGTTTGTATGTTAGATTGTTTTTTTATCATAGCTCAATGAAAATGCTAGATTAGTGTTAAATGTGAAAGACGATCTTGCACAAACTTAATAAATCGATCGAGTATAAACCATATGGACTGATCTAGTAACGTGTTGTGAATCGAACGAGTGTCTAAGTAGTGAGGACCGAACGAGTGATTGATATTATGGACCGAACGAGTGACTGATATTATGGACCGAACGAGTGTTTGCTTATAAGGATCGAACGAGTGACTTCTTGTAAGGACCGAACGAGCAACTGCTTATTAGAACCGAACGAGTGCTTATAATAAGGATCGAACGAGTGACTTCTTGTAAGGACCGAACGAGCAACTGCTTATTAGAACCGAACGAGTGCTTATAATAAGGACCGAACGAGCATAATTTTGTGAAAACCCGATCAAGGTGTTTTTTCTTTGAGGACCGAACGAGTAAAGTTATCAACACTTAACCAATTTTTGACATAACACACTTAAGATCAAATTTTTTCTAACTAAGATTAAATTCAACAAATCTCTTAGTTTAAAATAGACAGTAAAAGCTTGACAAAACCAAGGTTAACTACATTCGACTTAATTGTTAGGATAGGTGCCTTTGTCTTACACGCTATTCGTCTATCTAAGTAGATTGATCTTCAAAAGTGCTAAAAGTCATAAAGGTTCTCATGAATGAATGATTGTGTCTTCTTATAAACTGCACTCACTCTTTCTTAAACAGACTCATGGAAATCTCAATAGCGGATCAGATTGCTTTGGATGATGCATTGGTGGCTCCTGCTGACCGACTTAAGATTGGTAAATGTAATCTTCGCTTAAGTCCGGATGTCACATCAAAGGAAGCAACCCTTCAAGGAGTCTACAATGTGTTAAAGCTCACTCCTTTCTACAAGGCATTCCAAGTCACTGCTGATGCTCCAGAGATCTATATGCAAGAATTCTGGGCTTCTGCTTATGTTCATAATCGATCTGTCCGATTTAAGATGAATAACAAGAAGCACATTATCGGTCTTGATCAATTCAGAGACATTCTTCAAATTTGCCCTAAAGTCGGTAATAAGAAGTTTGTAGAACCACCTCTTGAGAAGGAGATCCTCATCTTTCTAGCTAGTCTTGGTCATTCTGGAGATATAAGGAAGATCACTGACGTTAATGTCAATAAACTGCATCAACCCTGGAGATCATTTGCTGCTATCATCAACAAATGTCTCAGTGGTAAACCATCCTATGACAGTCTTCGTCTTTCTCAAGCTCAAATCTTGTGGGGTATGTACAATAAGAAGAATGTTGATTATGCATATCTTCTGTGGGAGGACTTCATTTTCCAGATTGAGAACAAAAATACGAAGAAGGGCAATGCGATGTACTATCCTCGTTTCACCAAGTTAGTCGTCAACTTTGTCATGGATAAAGACCCTTCAATTCCTCGAAGAAACAAGGTCAATTGGCACTATGCCAGAGATGACCCAATGTTCACAACAATCAATGTCATCTCAAGGAATGAAGACACTCAGTTGTACGGGACTATCTTGCCAGTAGCATTAACCAACGAGGACATCCGCAACTCTGAATCATACAAAGAGTATTATGCTATTGCTTCAGGAACGATTCCTCCAAAGACAAAAGGAAGTAAGAAGAAAGCTGATACAGATACAATCACTAAGCAAAAGCCGACCACAGTCGCCAAAGAAGTGAAAGAAAAGAAGTCGGGACAGGGAAAGCAGAAGGCTAAACAGTTAGAAACTATCTCTGAGGCAATGATGACAGAAGCTGAGCAACTCAAGATAATCACAAAAAGAAGCCGTAAAGAAACTCACAGCTCTCATGCCAGTGGTTCTGGTGCAGATGAAGGAACTGGTGTTACACCAGGGGTTCCCGATGCACCTGATTATGACTCAGAGGATGATATCTCCTGGAAATCAAGTGACGATGATCAAGATGATGAGCAAGCTCAAGATGATGAAAATGAAGATAAACATGACGTTAATGAGACTACACAGGATGATGAAGATGATGATGTACATGACGATGATGAGAATGCTCAAGATGATGATGATGAAGAACAGACTGAATCAGAAGATGATGGTGATGATTTTATCCATCCAAAGCTCACAACTCATGATGATGAAATAATACATGAAGAGGAAACTGATGAAGATGATTCTTTCGATCCTACAGTTCACACACCCTCTCAGATTTCATCATCAGATGACGAAGACAGTGACAATGAAATTGAAGGGACGAATGTTGAAGGAGCAAAGTCGGATGAAGATGCTACATATGAAGAGGATCAAGGAAATGAGGCGGTCAAAGATATGGCATCGACTTCTAATCTCATTTGAATTGGTTCTATCAATCATCTGGCAAGACATGGACTTTGTAACGAGGTTCTCCCTAACTCAGTTTGAAAAGGAATCATAAATTCCGCATGTGCATTAGGCAAAAGTTCAAAGAAACCCCACAAACCCAAATCTGAAGATACCAATCAAAAAAATCTCTACTGTTTGCATATGGGATTATATTGGGCCTAATGCGTGTCGCGAGTGTCAATGGAAAGAATTACATCCTCGTTATTGTCGATGACTACTCTCGATTTAGATGGGAATGAAATGTTTCGATCAAAGATGAAGCTCCAGCTTTTATTATCAATTTTTTGAAGATGATCCAAGTACGACTTAAGGAAACCGTCCGACGCATCAGAACAGATAATGGAACTGAGTTTGTTAATCAGACATTGCGTGAATATTATGAGAAGGTTGGTATCTCTCATGAAACATCAGTTGCACGCTCTCCACAGCAAAACGGTGTTGTTGAAAGACGAAATCGTACGCTAATCGAAGCAGCACGCACTATGTTAATTTATGCAAAAGCTCCTTTATTTCTATGGGCCGAAGCGGTTGCCACAGCCTGTTATACCCAAAATCGTTCCATGATACGTCGCCGCCACGGCAAAACACCATATGAGCTTTTACATGACAAACCTCCCGATCTATCTTATCTACATGTGTTTGGTGCACTTTGTTACCCAACGAATGATAGTGAGAATTTGGGCAAGTTACAACCAAAGGCTGATATTGGTATTTTCATTGGATATGCACCCACAAAGAAAGCTTCCGATATAACAACAGACGTACCAAATGGAACAAATAATGAAACTAATCATGTTGATTTTGATAGCTGATCGCGATGGCGTCTGAACACAGCAGTTCCAGGACCCGCACTTCATGAAATAACCTACCTGTATCAATCAGTTCAGACTCGTGCCCAAAAAAAACCCTCCTTTCTTCAACACCAATTTTTTACCACCTCGAGATATGACTATTTGTTTTTCAACCAATGTTTGAGATGATCACTTAGTCCCCCCGCCAAATGTTGATGTACGAAGCACCAAAAAAAAAAAAAAAAAAGTCAAATAGCCCAAGTTCCTGAAGCAGTTGCACCAGAACATGCTGTATCAACTGGTTCACCTTCCTCAACTACAGTTGATCAAGATGCACCATCACCAAGTAACTCTCATACAACTCACGAAACTCAATCTCCTATTATCTCTCAAATGTAGAAGAAAGATAATCATGATATTGAAGTTGCACATATGGGTAATGATCCGTACTTCGGTATTCCAATTCCAGAAGTTCCTTCTGATCAATCTTCATCATCAGTCGTTATTCATACAATTGTGCCTCCCGATCACCAAGTTTCTGAACACAATAGCAAATGGACGAAGGATCACCCACTTGAGAATATAATCGGTGCTCTTGACAGACCAGTTTCCACACGACTCCAACTCCATGAACAAGCCTTATTCTGCTACTATGATAGCCTTTCCAACATCAGTCGAACCCAATGAACTACAAAGAAGCATTACCCAAGCATGTTGGATTGAAGCTATGCAAGAGGAACTTCATGAATTTGAACGTCTGGAGGTTTGGGAACTTGTTCCTCCTCCTGACAAAGCATTTGTCATCTCTCTTAAGTGGATCTATAAGGTTAAACTTGATGAGTTAGGAGGTATTCTGAAAAATAAGGCTCGGTTGGTCGCTCGTGGTTATCGCCAAGAAGAGGGTATCGATTTCGAAGAGTCATCGCTCCGTTTGCAAGATTAGAGGTATTCGAAATTTTTTCTAGCGTTAGCTGCTCACATGAACATGTTCATTACTATCAGATGGATGTAAAGAACTGCATTTCTGAATGGTATATCTGCGAGAAGAAGTTTATGGTTAGCCAACCGACGGAGTTTTGGATCCGACAAACCTAACCACGTATACAAGCTTAAAAGCTCTTTATGGTTAAACAAGCTCCACGTGCGTGATGCTATGTTGTCTTTCATTCCTGATATCCAATGACTTCACCAAAGTTCTCAGAGATCCTACTATGATCATCCCGTAGAAGATGCAACCGAACTATTCCTGTGACAAATTCTAGTCGATGATATTATCTTTGCTGCTCTACTCTAAACTGTGAGATCTATTTGGCTAAAAATAATGGTGTTCAAAATTCAAGAATCGATGATGGGTAAATCCAATTTTTCTAGCTACAGATTTCTCAAAGTCCCCGGCATCTTATAAACCAAATAAATATGCTCTAGAATCACTTAAAAAATATGGTATGAAATCGTGTGACCCAGCGGATACTCCCATGGTGGAGAAGTCTAAAACTGGATAGAGGATATAAGAAGGGAAAGTCTGTAGATCCCATCACACAATCGAGTAATGATTGGAACCCTCCTTTATCTCACAGCCAGTAGACTTGACCTACATTTGCTTATATGCATGTGTCCCGGTATCATTAACGTGCCTACCGCAAAGCACCTAAAATGCAGTAAAAAGGATCTTTCGGCATCTAAAAGGAACCGTACATCGGGTCCTTTGGATCCGAAGGATTCTCCTTGCACTAACAGCATTTGCAATGCGGATCATGCTGGTTGTTTAAGAATACACGTCCGTATACATCCCTGGCAGTATACAACTTTTGTTGTGATAGACTTGTAAGCTGGTCGTCAAAAAGGCAAAAAAGCGCTGCGATATCCAGTACGGAAGCTGAATATATTGCTTTGTCCGGCTGTTGTGCTCAAGTCCTTTGGATGAATCACAACTTAACCGACTATGGTTTGGATTATCAATAAATTCCAATGTACGTGATAACTAAAAGCGCTTTATATTGCCATATGCTGCATACAATGTTCAACATTCCAGGATCCAGCATATAGACATCAGCTCACTTCATCAAGGAGCTTGTTGAAATGGGTGTGATCGAACTTTACTTTGTCAATACGGATTATCAACTGGCGGACATCTTCACTAAAGCTCTTGGCCGAGAAAGAATAGAATTTCTTATCAACAAGCTAGGAATGCTAGTTTTACGCCGATACTCTGAAACAATTAGCAGATAATGTTTGATGAATAGTGGTGGTACCTATTCAAATATCCTGTATAATAAGTAAATACTTAAAATCAAAAAAACACAAAAAGATTTTAAGTTTCATTTTTTTTATTTTTTATAAAATCAGAAAAGCAAAAAATATTTTCTTTTATATAAACCTTTCAAAAACAAAATACAAAATTAAAAAATGAGAAAAATTCAAAAAGAAGTTTTTACAATGGCATGTCTTCTGAAAATCGAATAACATAATACGGTCTTAGAAATATCATTTAACATGATACAGCCTGTAAATGAAGTTCGAGCAGAAGTTACAAATGTTTTCAAAACATGCCAAATGGCTTTGCTAATATTCATGAATAGCAACCCGTCATAATCTTAAGCAAGTATTCAAAAAAGAAAACATGGCCTTCTCAACGGGAAGTTATTTCACGGGCATGGTCTACTTTAAGACCATGCAAAGCTTGTGATTACTTTGCATCACAACCCGTGGCTTCCTATATCCAAAAGTGTACGTTTCATAGCATCTAATGAGAAAAAATAAAGAAATCTTATTTATCATGGTGTTTGTTGTTTTGTCACTATACAAAATCATTGCCATCATCTACAAATAATGTTTCGAAAATCATTTGACTTTCTCAAAACAAGTCCACACCTTTAAATAGAAAACGTGTCATTGTTGAGGGGGGGGGAGAATGTCAAAATTCTTTTTTTGTCAGATCAAATGGGTGTAAAAAGGGAAAAAGATTTTCAAACGATAACGTAATATCCAAGAAATAGAAAGTTAAATAATTTAACACGAATGTGCTTTATGTGTTATACTTTTTTTATGCCTTTAGGTGTAGTTTTTGCTAAATTTATGTCTATAGGTATGAGAGTTTTAAAACATTAAGGACGAAGTGTGCTATTTGTTTTACTTGAATATACCTTATAAAACATAATGTGTAAGATTAATAAATAGTGATAAATGAGGGCCAAAAGTGCCAAAGTTAAATTGAGTTATAACACTAACACCCCCCACCCGTCCACATCACTGTTTCCTCTAATAACACAAACAACACACCAAAACACACACAAACACATCACACGAACACATTCCACTCGAATCACTTCAATCTAGCTGACTTACTCCGTTTCATATTGAAGGTATAACTGAAATCTTGTTTTTCTTCACCTAATCAACTCGAATCCTAAAAGAATTAAATGATTTCACCGTATTTGATTGAAGTTGCCCTAATTTTAAAATTAGGGTTCCTTAAAATCAAACTTGGTTAATCCTTCAATTGATTGAGGGCTTTTGATTGTATTAGGTGTAATATATGTTTAGGATAGTCAAATGTTATTATTCGTTGTGTTTCAAACCTGTTCTTGATTGGTTTTGTACTCTATTTTGAATAGAATAAATGCATAAATATTTAGAATGTTTGTGTGTGAAAGTGTTATATCGTGGTCTAATATATGCTAGAATAGAGTTAGCCGTTAGAGTCGATCTAGCACAAAGTTAAGAAACCAATCAATCAAAACTTGTATGAATCGAACGAATATAACCTGCATGGATCGAACGAGTAATTTGTTGTGAATCGAACGAGTAGCAAAAAATGGGGATCGAACGAGTGTCTCTTAGACAGGACCGAACGAGTGAATCTCGTGAGGGTCGAACGAGTGACTCTTAGACCGGACCGATCGAGTGAATTTTGTAAGGGTCGAACGAGTAACTCTTAGACAGGACCGAACGAGTGAATCTTGTGAGGATCGAACGAGTGTCTCTTAGACAGGACCGAACGAGTGAATCTTGTGAGGGTCGAACGAGTGACTCTTGGACAGGACCGAACGAGTGAATTTTGTAAGGGTCGAACGAGTAACTCTTAGACAGGACCGAACGAGTGAATCTTGTGAGGATCGAACGAGTGAATTTTGTGAGGGTCGAACGAGTGACTCTTGGACAGGACCGAACGAGTGAATCATTTGAGGGTCGAACGAGTGACTCTTAATAAGGACCGATCGAGCAACTGTCAATATGAACCGAACGAGTATCTGTTCTAAGGACCGAACGAGTGATTGTGTACATGGACCGAACAAGTGTAATTTCAGTGCAACCCGATCTAGCTGTTTCTTTGAGGACCGAACGAGTGTTATTTAGTGAAGACCAAACGAGTAAAGTTATCAACACTTAACCAATTTTTGACATAACACACTTAAGATCAAATTTTTTCTAACTAAGATTAAATTCAACAAATCTCTTAGTTTAAAATAGACAGTAAAAGCTTGACAAAACCAAGGTTAACTACATTCGACTTAATTGTTAGGATAGGTGCCTTTGTCTTACACGCTATTCGTCTATCTAAGTAGATTGATCTTCAAAAGTGCTAAAAGTCATAAAGGTTCTCATGAATGAATGATTGTGTCTTCTTATAAACTGCACTCACTCTTTCTTAAACAGACTCATGGAAATCTCAATAGCGGATCAGATTGCTTTGGATGATGCATTGGTGGCTCCTGCTGACCGACTTAAGATTGGTAAATGTAATCTTCGCTTAAGTTCGGATGTCACATCAAAGGAAGCAACCCTTCAAGTGGTCTACGATGTGTTAAAGCTCACTCCTTTCTACAAGGCATTCCAAGTCACTGCTGATGCTCCAGAGATCTATATGCAAGAATTCTGGGCTTCTGCTTATTACAAAAACTAGATCTACCCGATTTAAGATGAATAAACCAGAAGCACATTATCGGTCTTGAACAATTCAGAGACATTCATTCAAATTTGCCCAAGTCGTAATAAGAAGTTGTAGAACCACCTCTTAGAAGGAGATCCCATCTTTCTAAGCTAGTCTTGGTCATTCTGGAGATATAAGGAAGATCACTGACGTTAATGTCAATAAACTGCATCAACCCTGGAGATCATTTGCTGCTATCATCAACAAATGTCTCAGTGGTAAACATCATATGACAGTCTTCGTCTTTTCTCAAGCTCAAATCTTGTGGGGTATGTACAATAAGAAGAATGTTGATTATGCATATCTTCTGTGGGAGGACTTCATTTTCAAGATTGAGAACAAAAATACGAAGAAGGGCAATGCGATGTACTATCCTCGGTTCACCAAGTTAGTCGTCAACTTTGTCATGGAAAAAGATCCTTCAATTCCTAGAAGAAACAAGGTCAATTGGCACTATGCCAGAGATGACCCAATGTTCACTACAATCAATGTCATCTCAAGGAATGAAGTCACTCAGTTGTACGGGGCTATCTTGCCAGTGGCATTAACCAACGAGGACATCCGCAACTCTGAATCATACAAAGAGTATTATGCTATGGCTTCAGGAACAATTCCTCCTAAGACAAAAGGAAGCAAGAAGAAAGCTAATACAGATACAATCACAAAACAGAAGCCTCCCACTATCCCAACAGAAAAGAAGTCTGGAAAAGGAAAACTGAAGACTACAGAATTGGAGACCATCTCTGAGGCGGATTTGACAGAGGCTGAGCAACTCAAAATAATCACAAAAAGAAGCCGTCAAGAAACTCACAGCTCTCATGCCAGTGGTTCTGGTGCAGATGAAGGAACTGGTGTTACACCAGGGGTTCCCGATGCACCTGATTATGACTCAGAGGATGATATCTCTTGGAAATCAAGTGACGATGATCAAGATGATGAGCAAGCTCAAGATGATGAAGATGCAGATAAAAATGACGTTAATGAGACTGCTCAGGATGATGAAGATGATGATGACCATGACGATGATGAGAAAGTTCAAGATGAAGATGATGATGAACATGACGATGATAAGAAAGCTCAAGATGATGATGATGAAGAACTGACTGAATCAGATGATGATGGTGATGATTTTGTCCATCCAAAGCTCACAACTCATGATGATGACATAATACATGAAGAGGAAACTGATGAAGATGAGTCTTTCAAGATGAATAACAAGAAGCACATCATCGGTCTTGAGCAATTCAGGGACATCCTTCAAATTTGCCCTAAAGTCGGTAATAAGAAGTTTGTAGACCCACCTCTTGAGACGGAGATCATCATCTTTCTAGCTAGCCTTGGACACTCCGGAGATATAAGGAAGCTCTCTGACGTGAATGTCAATAAACTGCATCAACCATGGAGATCATTTGCTGCTGTAATCAACAAATGTCTCTGCGGAACTCCATCATATGACAGTCTTCGTCTCTCTCAAGCTCAAATCTTGTGGGGCATGTACAACAAGAAGAGCGTTGACTATGCATATCTTCTGTGGGAAGACTTCATTTTCAAGATTGAGACCAAAAGTTCGAAGAAGGGCAGTGCGATGTACTATCCTTGGTTCACCAAAATAATCGTCAACTATGTGATGGAAAAAGAGGCAACTACTACAAGCTCCTTACTACAAAATCTTCCCAATTTTGCCTCGTTGTTTGGCTTTGATAATAGACTGAAAGCACTAGAAGACAACTTTTCCGAATTCAGGCAAACCAATCAATATGCTGAAGCGCTCTCCTCTATTCCTAGCACTGTTGATCAGTATCTGGCGCATAAAATGCAGGAAGCAGTGGACGTTGCAGTCCAATTGAAGTATGACAGAATTCAAGAAGAGTCTACTACTGCAAATCAACAATTCCTTGAGACAATTGATGACGGAATGAAGAAAATCATCAAGGAACAAGTCAAAAAGGAAGTCTCCAAGATTATTCCAAAAGTCGAAAAGTTCGTAACCGATCAACTCGAGTCTGAGGTTCTGGTGCGATCATCAAAGGAAGCCAACACATCTCATGCTGTAGCTGCAAATCTGTCAGAATTAGAGCTTAAAAAGATCTTAATTGACAAGATGGAAGCTAACAACTCTATCAACAGGTCAGACATTCAGAGACAGCTCTACAAGGTTTTAGTTGAGGCGTATGAAGCTGACAAGATCTTGTTAGATACATATGGCGATACAGTCACAATTAAAAGACCTAGAGATGGGGCAGATGATGATGAAGAACCCTCCGCTGGAACAGACCGGGGGTCCAAAAGAAGAAGGTCAGGAAAGGAACCCGCTTCTACCAGTGCTCCAAGTGAAACGACAACCAAGACAGCAGGAAAGACTACCAGTACAGGATCTAAGACTCACACGAAATCTGCTAGCCAATCCGCTCCAGTAGGGGATGCTATGCACTCTACAGATGTCTTTAAAGGACCTGCAGACCAGGAGTTCGAAACAGGTGTCCAAGATGAACAAGCAGAAGAAGAGGTCCAACATCTTCCTGATTGGTTTCAAAAACCTACGAGACTACCTTCTCCTGATCATGCATGGAATACGTCTGTTCCTGCCGTTCATGAAACTGTCCAACCTTGGTTAAGCAGTCTGGCACAACAAGACCCTCGAGAGTCGTTTGATGAACTAACCGATTCTACATTTGACTTCTCCGCTTTTGTGCTGAACCGGCTAAATGTTCAAACTCTAACACCTGAATTGCTAGCTGGTCCAACATTTGAGCTGATGAAAGGCACTTGCAAGAGTTTGACTGAATTGGAATATTTTTGTGAGGAGGTCTACAAAGCCACAACCGAGAAATTAGACTGGATCAACCCTGAAGGTCGCCAATATCCGCATGATCTGCGACAGCCACTACCGTTAGTTCCAAATTCTCAAGGTCGTCGTGTTATACCATTTCATCATTTCATCAATAACGACCTGGAATATCTACGTGGTGGTGTGTCAAGCCGAAAGTACTCTACTTCAGTAACGAAGACTAAGGCTGCAGATTACGGACATATCAAATGGATAGAAGACTTAGTGCCTAACTCCAATGTGGATTCAAATGATTACAGAATACGACAAATTCGCCCTCTGGCGAATCCTCTCATTGGGGCAAAAAAGCGAAGACAGTTCTAAGTATTACGACCACAAGGGAACAGCTGTGACGTCTACTCAAAAAGACGGATTACATTGCTGTCACAAAGTGGTTGAAAAAAGGTCGAATGGCAAGACTACAAGCAATCTGACTGAATACTGTTAACAAGGGGTGACGACGTACGTTACAAGTTCAAGAAGCGACTTCCAACAACTAAGGATCCCAAGACATTGAAGATATGCTGCTTCTTCTCGTGCAAGGAAAAAGTGACAAAATCTCAACATTGAAAACGTATTGTCATTTAATGTCATCTTAAGAATGGTCACAAGAAGTTGTGGTCATCCCAAAGGCTGTGGAAGATCTTCAATTAGGTGTTGAAAGCTATCAAAAGAACTCAGAACCATCAACAAACCAAAAACAATAACAAAAAAGCAACTACAAATAACACATCAACATACAACTCAAAGCGTCACAAAAGAAACAGCTCAAGAAAACCCCCTCAAATAGCACAACAACAACAAAAAAAGTTCCCACAAACGAAAAACTCAACAACAAAAGTTCAAAACAGTCTCACAAGCTATTCAATCTCACCTCACAAAGCAGCCACTACATATCCAATCTGAGAAGCGAGACACTTATAGAACACCGTGTATACTCCTATCCAATAGGATTCATCTACGAGAACACAAAACAAGAAGACAAATGATGTGCATTGACGAACTAAAACAAGTCATCGATGGTACGCTCGATGATGTTCGGACTGCTCAAATGAAAAACTAGATTTTGACCATCACCATCCACCCGATGGGGTTCGCCTAAGGGAATAAGAAAGGAGTATCTGCCACCAGACTTTTTGGACCACGTGACAAAGCACAAGCAAGAGCTATAACAGGCAAATTGACAAAAGGCAAAATACAATGAGATAATCGGAGTTGGAGAGATTATATAAGGTGGAAGACCATACTTGGGTTGACTTACGGCTACATACAAAGGACCAATATGAATTTTATCATATGTTGTTCTCAATCCTGAAAAGGTCATCCTCGAAAAAATTATATCTTGAGAATATGTTAATTACTAGTGTAGTTTTTTTTGGTATGAAAAATAAGAAGAGGCATCGAGTACAAATTTTTCAATAAATTCATAGAAAATCAAATAATTCAAATAATTGTACTCGGAACCATCTTATAATCGCCTCACGAAGTTTGAGGGGGAGCATAACAATTTTCCAAACAGCTAGCATATCTCATTTGTCGCCGAACTTTTAATCAAATGATATCCAAAATATCAAGGATTAACATTTTGATAAGGGAGAAAATGTGATTAAACCTGGACATAATGTATAAAAGACAGAAGTGATCACAATAAAAATGGAGACTCAATGCACTCCATACCTTAACGCTGTACTAACGATACGATGCACAATAATGGGGAGCTTTTAGTGATGATGAAAAACTCTCCAAGTGAAAATCTATTTGATATTTATAACAAACCTTTGATTGAAAGTTTTTCAATGTTTTTAAGGAAGGATCGTAGATACAACCCAAAAGTCCGACCATGTTTTCATAAATTTATGAATTATAAGGCGGATTAGGCTTAGGTATTCCAGATCCTCATGAACCATACCAGAACCGGAAGTGAGTCTACCCAGGGATATCTACTAGTTAGTGTAGAAGTCCCTTAGGTATTATATAAAAAGGAGAAAATGTGAGAATAAGGGAATAAAGCCGACTGAGATGAGCTAACTCGGACAAACCCAACAAGTTTTAAGTTCTGAATCTTGTTAAGCATTGAAGGGTTGCAGAATGAAATAGAAATTGTAAGTAATAAAGGGTGAAATAAAGAAGCCCTCCATACACTTAAAGCAGAACACCCGGGTCAATACATATGCTGTCAGAAACACTTGGGAGTGAGTTTACATTGAAGACAGTTATCATGGACCCAGTGGACGCTTATGCATAACCCTCCCTACCACTCAAGGTCTCCAAAGACACTTGTTTTCATTTCTCACGAGATTACACGCATTTCTATCGACTTTTTCTTCACTCCAATGTTAGTTGATATAGAAAAGGGGTGTCTAAGTATCTGCTCCCAGCCACTTATCACTAAAATAAAAAATGCACTATTGAGTCTAAGCCAAAAGAGAATCATCCCATTAAATCACATAAGGACACTTGTCATAATTTTAGCTTGTTAACTCACACAATGTGATCTCAATAATATCATAGATCCTAACGCAAACCTTGTGATTGTTGCCGAAACATCAGAGAGATTCCATTCACAATGAAATGGAAAATACCTGCTAGAGCCAACAACAAACAAGCTCATGGTAGGTCACTTGTGCGATTCGTTTATGAATCAATCTGGTGACAACTGGAAAGAAAATGGATGTGCGATCTAAGAGATCAAACGGTCCACGGTAAAATTGTATCAACGGTTTTGTTTAATGAATTTTTTGAAATGATTAACACTCTCTGGTGTGTCACAAAAAACAATTATGTAAAATACACCGATTGATTTGTCAAATCAATTATCTATTTCAATCGGTAAGATAGTAACTCACTGGTTCACTCTTAGCGTGATTGTCTGCATGTGAGATGTTTCGATAATGAGAACAGCTGAGTAACGATGAATCTAATACTTATTGTTAGAAAGATTCAATACGTTCAGTCTGGAAATCCTGGTCAAGAAGATGTCTCTTAAATTTGAATGATATCTGATCACATCATAACAGGTCTAATGCTCCTCACGGATTTGAAGGTTACTCCAACAAAACCTGGCGAATTGAAAAAAAACAAAAGCCATATTCTCCCACCAGCTTATGCTAACTGTTTTATGCAGGATACTTAAAGAAGGTGGTGAAGGTACCTTTCCTAGCTGCATCACAAAGATCCATAGCCACAATGCTTATACCCAACCGACAAAAAAAGACATCATGAAGCCAATTACATGTTTCAAGACTTAAGTTAAAATAGATAACATTTTGTAAAGGTTTTTAGGGTAAATTTTTGATTCCGCTACTCTGATACATCACGCTTCTCGAATGTCGAGTGTTAAAGTAAAAGGAACTTCAAGAAAGATGCAACATTTAAGCTCTCCAAGTCATCAAATCAAGAGTGTAATGAGCATTCGGCCAAAGTCGCAAGTTCACAAGATGGCAAAGTTTCAAGATGGCGAAGAGATTATGCTTGGTTGATGATCTCAAGATGCTCAAGATCACAATGTCAAATACAAGTCAAGAACAAGCTCTAACCAGAATCAATGATCACTACAACAATATTCCACAAAAAGTCAAGAGTACGAGCTTAAAGACAAAGATAAAGCATAGTATGCTAGGATTAAAGTTTTATAAATTAGAGTGACCTCCCTTAGGGGAGATTGTGGGAAACGACGAAAAGTTGACGGTCACTTCCAGTTGTAATAGTCTTAGCTCGTAGTTTATGTCTTAATTAGATTAGTAACTAGTCCGGCCCAAGACCCATGGGAAGCCCATTAGAACCCATGGGCCGGCCACTATAGGTACTAGATATAACGTTCCCCTCTCGCTAGCCTAAGAGAGGGGTTGGTTTGTTTTCCCATTTTTCCATATTCCATTTTCAATACAAATTCAATCATTTTCCCATCCATCACTTCTCTCACACACAATCCCACATCTCACGTCTTGTTCTTGGTTTGATATAAATAACGATTACTTAGAATTCCACAAACCACCCTCATGAATCCGAAACGACTGCATAAGATGTTAGAGCAATAGAAGAATCCTTTGGATACCAGAGTCCCTTATTAACCGGTTTACCTCTTAGGTATTTAAAGATCTTTTTTAATACAGCATGTAAGTGCTTTATCGTAGCTATTCATGCTACCAAAAGGCAACAATGCATACAACAAATGTAAGGTCTGGTCTACTGGCTATGAGATACATATGGGTGCCTACCATTCCACGATAGTGTGTAGGGTCAACGGCTTTCCCTTGTGTATCTTCATCCAGTTTGGATTTCTCCACCATGGGAGTATCCACGGGGTCACTAGATTCTATACCATATTTTTTCAAAGACTCTAGAGCATATTTAGATTGGTTTATAAAGATGTCTCTAGGACTTTTTGAAATCTGTATTCCTAGAAAAAAATGATATTTTACCCATCATTGACATCTTAAACTTTGAACATATTATTTTTGAAAATTGGTCACATAGTTTAGATTTGTACCAGGAGAATATCTTTTCCTTGTCTTTTGATGAACAATGTGGGATCCACTATTCCTTTAGAGAATTCCTGAGAGAGTAGAAACTTTGACAATAGATCGTACCATGCACGAGGAGCTTGTTTCAACCCATAAAGAGCCTTCTTAAGCTTATACACATGATTCAGATTGTCTTGATCCACAAACCCATCCGGTTGGCTGACATAAACTTCTTTCGCTGCAATGCCGTTTAAGAACGCAGTCCTAACATTCCATTTGTAGACGATCATATTCATGTGAAGCAGCATATGCGAGGAAAATTCAAATGAGCATCACTTCCCCTAGCCACGGAGCAAAGATTCCTCAAATCATTCCTCTTCTTGACGGTAATTACGAGCAACCAAACGAGCCTTGTTCTTTATAATTCCTCCGAATTCATCAAGTATATACCTTGAATATGCCATTTAAAACTAATAACCATCCTTTTATCTGGACGAGGAACGAGTTCCCAGACTTCAAGACGTTCAAATTCATTCTTCCTAATTCATCAAGTTTCACCTTGTAGATCCATTTTAAAGTAATAACCATCACTTTATCTGGACGAGGAATTAGTTCTTAGACTTCAAGACGTTCAAATTCATTAAGCTCCTCTTGCATTGCTTGTTCATGGAGTTGGAGTCTTGTGGAAACAGGTCTGTCGAGTTCACCGATGATGTTGTCTAAAGGATGATCCTTAGTCCATTTGGTAATGTGTTTTGAGTTAGGAGTAGCAGTGTGCACAACAGTAGGAATAACATCCGAAGAAGAAGATGCTTCAGAATCGTTTTTTGGAATTGGAATACCAAAGAATGGATCGTTATTCATGTGTGCAACATCTAAGTCACGATCGTCTTCTTCAACATCATTAGGAATGATGGGAGATTGAGTTTCGGGTGTTGTTTGTGAGTTACTAGGTGATGGTGCATCTTGGTCAACAGTTGTTGAGGAACGTGAACCGGTTGATGCAGCGGGATCTGGAGCAACTACTTCAGCAATTGGAGTAATGACTTCAGGGGCTGGGCGATCAACACTTAATGAGGGGTTGTGTAATTCATCAAACAGTGATTGAAATAAAAGATCCCAATCAGTTCTTAAAGGTAGTACAAACGGTGTTGAAGGAGGAGGGTTTAGTATGAGTCCTAAACTAATTGTTGCAGGAGTCATTTGATGAAGTGCGGGTCCTGAACTGCTGTGTTCAGAAGCCATCACAGTCAGCTCATCAAAATCTACATGAATTGTTTCAATGATTCGTCTGGTACGTCGGTTGTAAATTCGAAATGCTTTCTTTGTGGGTGCATAACCAATGAAAATACCAATATCAGCTTTCGATTGTAACTTACCCAAGTTCTCACTATCATTCGTCGGATAGCAGAGTGCACCAAATACATGGAAAATGATAAGTCGGGAAGTTTGTCATGTAAAAGCTCATATGGTGTTTTACCGTGACGAAGACGTATGATGGAACGATTTTAGGTGTAACATGCGGTAGCAACTGCTTCTACCCATAAGAATAACAGAGCTTTTGCATAAATCAACATTGTGCGGGCAGCTTCAATTAGCGTATAATTACGTCTTTTAACGACACCATTTTGCTGTGGAGAGCGAGCAACAGATGTTTCATGAGAGATGCCAACCTTCTCATAATATTCACGTAAAGTTTGATTAACAAACTCAGTTTCATTATCTGTTCTGATTCGTCAGACAGGCACTTTAAGCCGCACTTGGATCATCTTGAGAAACATGATTATGAAATCTGGAGCTTCATCTTTTGACCTTAAGCACTTAACCCATGTAAATCGAGAGTAATCATCGACAATGACGAGGATGTACTTCTTTCCATTAACACTTGCGACACGCATTGGTCCACAAAGATCCATGTGCAAGAGATAGAGTTTTTCTTGGTTGGTGTCTTCAGATTTAGGTTTGTGGGGTTTCTTCTTGCTTTTGCCCATTGCACATGCAGAACACAGATGGTCCTTTTCAAATTTTAGCTTAGGGAGACCTCGAACAAGACCGTGTCTAGCTAAATGGTTGATTGCACCAAAGTTCAGATGAGACAGACGACGGTGCCATAGCCATAACTTAGTCTTTGAGGCCTTTGACAAGAGACATATAGGAGAGGACGTCATCATATCTCCAAGAGACAAAGTATACAAATTGTTGCCTCGAGATCTAGTTAATAGATCAACACCTTCTAGATTACGAATGAAGCAGGTGTGTTGACGAAAAGCAACTTTAAGGTTTGAATCATAGAATTGTCCAACAGAGAATAAGTTATGCCCAAGTCCTTCTACATAGTAAGCCCTTGATATCGTAACATTCCCAATCTGATAATCACCATATCCCAATATCTTTTCCACGTGATCATTTCCGAATTTAACTGTACCTAAAAATTTATTGACGAAATTGGTGAGCTAAGAGCGATCTCCGGTCATATGCTTGGAACAGCCAGAGTCCAAATACTAGAGAACAATTTAGACGACCTTGGCATTCATCAAGAGAGGAAGATGGAACATCGGAAAATATGGATCCTCAATATTTACTGGGTTCCTTTTTGTTAGCAGTTATAGATTTAATAATCTTAGGTTTGCTAACGGGAACATTAGTTTTAGATTTCTTAGGTTTCCGCGAGTAAACCAATGTTACCATAGGCTTAGATGTATCACTTTCTAGAGCAGTAGGTTTCCTAAGGGGCACTTCAGCAGTTGTGGTTATCCTAGTTAAAGGGCACACATTTCCTACTATAGTGAACGTCTGACCAATAGGTCTCTAAATGTATCCAATATTTGTGAACACTTTTCCCGTTGGTTTCCAAATTTTTTTCTTTGAACTTTTCTTAATAGATTTAGATTTATTACGAGCATTCACATCATTAATAAAATCAAGAACCCACAAATCATGATTATCAGAAAGCATGCAACCATTACACTTAACACATTTAAGTTAGTTTAGAATTCGCATAAGCTTGGCTATGCTGACATTAATAGTTCCTTTAGGTGCAACAAACACAGTCTTTATTTTTCAATACTAGATCTACTTTCTAGGGTGGGCTTTACTTATTCTTTTGAGTAATACTTTGTGTTTGCTGAATCTTATCTTTCTTTGTATGGCCTGAGGCTGTGTTCCGCTAGCACTAGTAGTCGGTTTTTCTCCGGTAGAAGACAACATTGGTTATGTTAGAAGTAGGTGTGATGTAGAGGCTATTTTCTTATTGGTGTTTTCGGAGTATGTGATGGGTCGGTGAAATCTAACTCTTTTGTCCTTGTTCTTTGGGGTCACAGCCACTAATTTTTCATTTGAATTATTGAAGCTAGGGCAGGTTTGTCTGATTATTATAAGCAACTCCTGAATTTGTTTTGTATACTTACAAGCAGAGTCTAAGGAAGTATTTAAAGGATTTTATGATCTTCCTTGTTCCACTATTTCCCTAAGAATTGCAGCTTCTTCCTGAGTGTGCTTAAGGTAATCATAGTGAGCTGACCTATTGTTCAACAATCTAGGGTTTAAATATTCCACATCAATCTTAAGCATTTCTAGATCAATAGTGTGTTTGCTAACAACATTAGGAGCTAAATATTTTCCTTTAAGTTTCCTTGATTCATCCTTGAGAGCTGTTACGGTTAAACCTTTTTCTTGAATTTTTGCATATAAATAATAAATTTCCACAGACTTTTGATTGACTTGATTAACTAACACATCACATTGTTCTTTTGATCGAATACGTATTGGTTTAATCGAGTAAAGTTACTTATAAGTCTGTTTCAAATGTTCATTCTCAGCAATAAGATTTGACACCCTATGATCCAATTTAATATTTATCGTTTCAATCTCTTCTAAGTCCTTCTTGACCTTATCCGCATTCATATTTCCACTTAGAGATCTAATTCTCTCTTTTAACTTCTTTATGACCGTGTTTTTCTCTTGGGACTGAGCTTTCAATTCATTTAATTCAAAATATTGATAAAAACTTATAGCACTTTGATTTGACACAGAATTGTCTCTTTGAAAAATTTCCTGATTAAGTTGAGTATCAACTTCTAAAGAGATGCAATGTTTTTCAAGAGTGGTAAAACTTTTGAACAATTTATCGTAAATCTCTTTTTCAATTAAATTCTTTTTATTGAGAAGCTCAGTCTTAAGTTTGAGACACTTTTCACATTCATGCACATTTGGTGGCAGGGGGGCTGAACTATCCCTAAGAATTGCAGCTTCTTCATGAGTGTGCGTAAGGAATCAGCAGTGAGCTACCTATTTGTTCAACATCTAGGGTTTAAATATTCACAATCATCTTAAGCATCTTCTAGATCTATCTAGTTATTGTTCTATGAGCAATCTACACAGAACTCTAACAGCAAGCTAACGACCTACACTATACATCTCACATGAAATCCTCTACACGACACTACATCTACCCTATCATGTCATTCATGTCCTATCTTAAAAGATAGTACGTCTATTTATTAATCTCTATCGCGTATCATAACTCGTTTCTTCCTTGAAATTTTTTTGTATATATATATCATAATTTCCACAGACTTTGATTGGACTTGATTTAACTAACACATCACATTGTTCTTTAGATCGAATACATGCTGGTTTAATCGAGTCATAAAGTTGCTTATAAGTCTGTTTCAAATGTTCATTCTCAGCAATAAGGTTTGACACCCTATTATCCAATTTAATATTTATCGTTTCAATCTCTTCTAAGTCCTTCTTGACCTTATTCACATTCATATTTCCACTTAGAGATCTAATTCTCTCTTTCAACTTCTTTATGATCGTGTTTTTCTCTTGAGACTGAGCTTTCAATTCATTTAATTCAAAATATTGATCAAAACTTGGAGCACTTTGATTTGACACAGAATTGTCTCTTTGAAAAATTTCCTGATTAAGTTGAGTATCAACTTCTAAAGAGATGCAATGTTTTTCAAGAGTGGTAAAACTTTTGAACAATTTATCATAAATTTCTTTTTCAATAAAATTCTTTTTATTGAGAAGCTCAGTCTCAAGTTTGAGACACTTTTCACATTCATGCACATTTGCAGAAGCATTATCCACAGAAGAATTCATAATTATGTGCACTATATCTTTGCTAATGACTTGTTCCAAGAGTCGTTCATTTTCGTTTAAAACTTGATTCATTTTAACTTTAAACATTTTGGACTCTAAACGATGTTGTTCCACAGCCTGTTCCATTTGATGAAAGACATTTTGGACTTCAGAATTTAATATCAATTTCAATATGATCGAAATATATTCTCCATAAGTCTAGAGCTTTACAAATAGGAATTATTTCATCCCTAAAATAAGCTTTTTAGTATGTTCGAAACCCCACAAGCCCTCTAGTAATAAGCTGTGGCACATCAAGAGCTTGCGAGGATCTAATGCTTCAATACTTCGTCTTAGTAACAACGACTCATATAAGATCATACACAAACACCCTAGCACACAGACTGCAGTGATTTAAGTTTTATATTTCCAAAATCACACAATTAACCTATCTATATATAGCATGGACGCTATTAAGTATAGTTCGTTGGAACCTCCAACTTTGTGGTCTAGGGCGTGGGGGGGATGAGGGGGGGGAGGAGTGGGATTGTGGAAGAGAGTTTTTTAGGGGAATTCCTAGACAAAAAGGCTTGTTCAGTCAATAATTCAGTTTGTGAACGAGAATCGTGTTTCAAAATCTTGAGAAGGTTGGGTAATGAACAACATAATCGACATGGGGGGGGGGTGTAGTATTAAACTTCTTTCTAACATCATAGATTCCTTGGGTAAGAGCATGTGTGAATGAAGAGGTGATGATTATAATGGGGAGAGGATGTGGTCAGAGTGTTGTACTTAGTGGATGTAGGATCAGATAGGTGTTTTGCGAAAGGTTAATGAGGTTTCCACATTTGGATGGGAGTGTTATTTAGGAGGTGATAGTTGGTGTAGGGGTATGAGATGTTTGATGTACAACAGGGATAGTGTGGGACATGTGTAGGATGGTATTATGTTGTGGTTCATCTGTGTAATGATGGGGGTGGGTGTTGATGGTTGGGGTTGTGGGTATAGATGGGTGGATGTAACGTTATTGGGAGATTGGGGGATTCTGATATGTGGACAAGTTCATGGGGGGTGACGATGAGTGGGGGGAGGGGGTATTAGTGGTGGTGGATAGGGGTGTAGGGGAGTGGTGGTGAAGGAGATGAGAGTGCATGTGGGGGAGTGGGTGTGTGGGTGGTAGTGTTGGATGGTGATGATGGCACGGATATAAAATATGTAATGTGTGTAGGGGGGTGTAGTATGTTATAAGGGGATTGGATTGTGTCGAGAATGGTTAAAGTAGTTATAGTGGGTTGTGAGAATATTTGGATTTTGATATAGAGATCGAGATGTAAGTGTTAGAGTGAGGTTTTGATGTTGTGTGTATTTGTTAGGGTTGATTTTTTGTTGGAATGTTAGTGGTATATGGATGTATTGGTTGGGGTTTATAATGAAGATTGATAGTGTGATAGTAATAGCATAGGTTGGACTATTTGCGACATTTAGGGTTGATGAATGTTACGGAGTGGTTATGGGGATGATGGTATATGGGAGGTAAGGAGGGGGATTTAGGGTTTTTCTTGGTTAAGGATGTTTATTGAGTAGGATTGTGGATATGGATATATGGGTTTGTGATGGGTATAGGGTGGGAATTGGGAGGAGGGGGGTTATAATTTAATACTAATCTGTTCGGGGTGGTTGACTGAGTCTGGTATTTATAATCTGTTTTATGACTGTGACTGAGGAGGTGGAAGAGTTAGAATTTTGAATAGCTTCCTGTTGTGATTCAATCACATACTGAGAATAAGGAATGATATTGCTATCACTGGTTATTTTAGTCTCTGAATGGTTCACAACATTTGACTGTTCAGAAGATGGCATCGCCTGCACAACTTTATTAATCATATTATTATTCACATTATCATGACTGTGTACCTCAGCGAGAGCATCTGAACCATAATGAGATAAATTCGCCATGAGAGCAACTTTGACAGTGTTGAGTTTATCACAATTAGAGTCATAGGCATTCAAATCACCGGCTTGATAAGCAGCATTGTGAGTAATGACAGTCTATGTGGCTTGACCTTCTGCTATTCTTGGATCTGCCAAAAATGCTAGTTCCTCCTCATGTAGAATTTGACCATTTGCTTGAGCTTGTACCAGCACTACTTTATCCTTAAACTACGAATCATCCCTTTTCCTTTTAGGTTTAGTGCACTGTTTGGACATGTGTCCTTCCCCTTTGCAGTTGTAACAAATAACATTCCTTTGTTTCCCATAATTACTTCCACTTGCTCCTGAAGTGTAGGTCCTACTTGTCCCTGTTGCAAAAGAAATTTGCCTCCCCTATACTGGTTGTAAGGTTACTCTTCCATCATTAATGGTAGCTTGTTGCCTAGGGTTTGACGAATTCCTCAGCTGGTTGTTGGTAGTAGGATAGCGAGATGTGACGACAACTGATAGGAATGACATCATATGGTTGATGGCATCAATTGGATCATCACCTTGCTTGAACACTGGAACAGTTAGACCTAAGTCTAATTGGGGAAATTTAGGTTGTTGTTGTTGTTGGTTAACTTTGGGAGCATATGCCAATTGAGGGATAGATGATGGTGGAGAATAAACATTATGGTGAACTGATGATTGATAATCATTGGATGGATAAGTGACTGAAAGAGGTGTTGATGATTGATTGTTTGAGTATTGTTGAGACTGATAAGGTGATCCATACTGTGGAGACTGATATAGTGAGACTTGTGGTTGAAATTGAGAGTTTTGGTAAGGGTTTTGATGAGTTTGATAAGGAGACTGAGTCATCTGATGGGTTGCAACCAGAGCGGATCTGAGTTGCGTTCATGCATTAAACGAACTTCATTTGCATGAAACTCGTGTTGTCCCAAATAAGCATTAAGCTGATCAATATTAGTTGTGTGTAAATCCTGAACCATTTTGACACTGGTCACAAATTTGCTTCACTCAGGAGGAAGAGTATTCAAAAACTTGGTGTTCACTTGAAATTGTTCTAGTTTCACATTATAGATGTTCATGTCATTGAGTAGCAGTGAAAATCTCAAGTAGAAATCACGTAGTGTTCCCCCTTCTTATAAGTAAACTTATCGAATTCATCATAAAGCTTACACTCTTCTTTCCTGTTCCATCAATGAATTCCTTGCATGAGAACTTGAAATTCCTTTCCCAAAGTTCCCTTGGCGATCGATGATTGCAACCGTGCATCAGACATCTGGTGGTAATCCTTGGAGAATGATATTTGTTGCCTTGACATCACAATCAGCTTGAATTGCTTCCGTGGCGGATATCTCAGAATATTTCTTTTGTCTAGTCACTCCATTCTCCTCCATCGTAGGCCAGATGAGTGGACTATTTTTAACGGATTCAAGTATCATTCGTCCATGTTGTCTATTCATCATGTATAGCTCCATTCTGCTTTTCCAAGAATCATACATATCTTTTTCCAACAGAGGTGGACGATTGTCGCACCTGAAAGAATCGCTTTGTCAGCAAGCGTCGCCATTGATAAATTAGTATTGATGACGTATAGTCCAACCTCGGGTCATGCACCCGACCCACGAATAGTACTTATACCCAGGCCCATGATGAATGGGCCATAGCGACATCAATACGGGATTCCAAGGCCCAAATGGTACTGCCTATGGGGAAGCCCATGACATATGGGCTATCACGACGAGGATTTAGGCCCATGAGGCCCAACTAGCGCACACGTGCGCAGGTATCTAGAACACCCCCGTAACGAACCTATCATAATCATGAGGTGGGCCCACTAGTTACTAAATAACGGCGAATACTAAATAACGGTGAGACCTCTCGGATACTAACCTAATTAATGGGACAAAGCCCATTAGGGTTTGGTGAGTATATAGAGAGCACCTCGGCTCTCATCTAAGGTACGCCCTCATAACCCTAACTTTCGACTAAAACCTATCAGTGACTCAAGACATTGGAGCACGTGCTGTTGTTTATATTTTTAATAGGATTAGCTTTGTTATAGCTAAAAGAGTAGAGGCTCAGCTAGTATCTCGGCTCCCCACTAACTTTTTTGTAAATATCGTATGTCTTCTAATAAAGTGATGTTATATAATAATTATAATAAAATAATAATAATAATAATAATAATTTATAAACAAAATATTGTATATGCAATGTTTTCATACGCATGATTGTAGAATCGTTATTATGTATGATAAATTATTTTTCTTAGATATGTGCACGAATAGAAATATAAATGATTACTTATTCCTTAATATTAATCTAAACAAATAGAAAATTATATCTGCAAATTGAAGTTGAAGAAAAAAAATAAACGTGGCTTAGAGATTATAGGAGAGAAGGTAATAAATTTTAGAGATTTGCTCCATCACATAATCTTTACAAAAAAACTTCTACACAATGATGTGACCTGACACTTAGACCACTATTAAAGGGCCGTTTATTTACCTCATTTTGGTAACGAGGTAATGGATTTATTATGAATAAAATAGTTTGGTTCATGGTTTGAATTAAAATACAACAATCACACCTTCAAAAGTGATTTCTAAATTTTAGAGATTTGCTCCATCACATAATCTTTACAAAAAAACTTCCACACAATGATGTGACCTGACACTTAAACCACTATTAAAGGGCCGTTTATTTACCTCATTTTGGTAATGAGGTAATGGATTCATTATGAATAAAATAGTTTGGTTCATGGTTTGAATTAAAATACAACAATCACACCTTCAAAAGTGATTTCTCACAAGCTTGGTGGGGTTTACTATTCTTTTAAGTGAGTCCATTCTTCTCTCTCTCAATGTTTTTTATTAAAATACTTTTTGTTTATTATTTTATTTAATTATTAACTTTATGATTATAATAATATATTTTCTCTCTTCTATATCATACTCAAATCCAAATTAAAATTTAAATCAAATCTAAATCCGAATCTTAAACCCATACACAAACCAAACGGGCCTTTACTCTTTTCCTTCACCAACTCTTTCTTTCATGGCATCTGATTTTGTTACACCTCATTTTATGAAAATTATTTTGTAAATTTTATGTGGTTATAGCATTTTTCTAAATTTTATTATAGAGGAATAAAATGGGTAATGAAATATTACATTATATCAAACTAAACATCATTTATGATGACGTATAGTCCAACCTCGGGTCATGCACCCGACCCACGAATAGTACTTATTCCCAGGCCCATGATGAATGGGCCATAGCGACATCAGTACGGGCTTTCAAGGCCCAAATGGTACTGCCTATGGGGAAGCCCAGGACATATGGGCTATCACGACGAGGATTTAGGCCCAGGAGGCCCAACTAGCGCACACGTGCGCAGGTATCTAGAACACCCGTTACGAACGAGTCATAATCATGAGGTGGGCCCACTAGTTACTAAATAACGGCGAATACTAAATAACGGTGAGACCTCTCGGATACTAACCTAATTAATGGGACAAAGCCCATTAGGGTTTGGTGAGTATATAGAGAGCACCTCGGCTCTCATCTAAGGTACGCCCTCATAACCCTAACTTTCTACTAAAACCTAAACCGATTACTTACTCTCACGCCGGAGGATAATCGTGGGAGACAATCCCACGGTAAGCCTAACGGTGCTTTGTTTTCTTAGTGCGCAGGTCTCATACATCAAGACTTAATTGATACAGGAACCGGAGCCTAACAGATCCGTATTACACCTAATTCGGACCTAATCAAGGATCGTCCAACTTTTGTATCAACAGATTGGCGCCATCCGTGGGACCCAACACTAAGAACACTGCCAAAATCTAGAATGACAAAGCAAGGAAACTTTACCCAGCGGACTCCGCAGGCGAAGAAGCAGAGCGACCAAGCCTCTAGACAGATCTCTAAGCAGGCCTCTGGAAGCGCCAATGCGCCATATGATCTGGTCTTCACAGCGATGGGACCGCCCCTGGGGACAACCCAGACAACCGCCACAATCACAAGCACGGAAGGTCTACAGCGTGCTACTTTCACCACCCCTCCCCAAACGGTGCCAGGGACGAATACCACCGAGCCGCCACCCCCACCCCTTCGAAACAAGGGTCCCGAGTTAGGGGCTGACAACCTCACACTGGAAGGGGTCGCGACTGAACTGGCGCCGAGTGATTTCGTATCTCAAAACTACGAGACTTTGGTCGCCCTCATGCAAGAGGAAACAAAAAAGAGATCAAGCCAGAGCCTACAGGCCCGACTTAACTTCGGTCCGGAGGACGAAGTATCTCCACCGCGCCACCAAAAGGAAAGGCGCGGAAAGGATAACCGTCGACCTCCAGTATTCGGTAGAATCGGAAAGAAAGTTTCGGGTACTCAAACGGCTAACTTGCAGAACTTGGACACTCATGAAAACAATGACTGGCGCATCAGCGTCCGTGATAGGCTGGGCAGTCGCGATGTCCACAGCAGGCTTGGACAAAGGCGCTCCCCGAGTGAAAGTCCTCCAAGTTCGGACTCCGAGGACAGTCGGCGCAAGCGCCGCAGAAGAGTAAGCTCGTCCTCAGAAGACTCCTCGGACAACGAGGACGCAGAAACGGGACACTGGAAATCCAAGAACAAATATCGTGAAGACGAAGACGAAGATATGTCCCGTCCATGGCGTCGCCAAAAGGTCGACGCATTTACGCGGCGCATTAGCGATTTCTCGGAGGATAAGAAAAGGCGCATGCCTGCTAACGTAAAAACTTATGATGGGACAGGTGATCCTGATGACCATCTAAAAATCTTCGAATCGGCGGCCACTATTGAAGGCTTTACTATTTGAGTATCATTCAACAAATGTTTTAAAAATGTTTTCTATTACATTAAAAATGGGACCTGTTGTAACTCTATATTTTATAAAAAAATTCGAATGGTTGACTTTTCAAAACGTCTCACTTAGAGTTGTTTTCTGTAACTTGTGTGTATGAACTATGAAGTAACACCCTAAGTGGTATTCCGCTGCGTTGTGATTTTGGGGGCGTTACAGTTTCCAATTTCTGATCATGATGTTGTAAGGGTATGTTTGTTGCTAGTACCCACTATTGTATTTATGGGTCGTGAGTCAAGGTACTACATTCCGGATAATGTTTTGGAATTAGTCGATGATTTTCCAGCTTGGAATACTTACCTATGGGGTGAGTATTTTTGGAAAACTTTCTATCTACGGACACTTAATGTTGTATCTAGGAAAAATAAAAGAGATTCTAAGAAGAATAGGGAAATAGTTAAAGAACCTCCAAAGAAGAAGAAGAAAGTTGATAACAGTTCAAAGAAGAAGAAGAAAGTTGAAAAAGAAGCTCCAACGAAGAAGATTACATATAATCTTTATGGATTCGTTTGGTCTTTGAATGTTAGTTTTTAGATATATTTTATTTTTATTCTTATGTCAAACATGGTTTTTAGTATGGTTACATGTTTATGATCATATGTTAAATTGTTTACCGCATTTCTTTGGTCTACCTGCCTATGTGTTCTATTAGAGTAATTTCATTTGTTTACAGGGAAACATCTTTTTTTTGTTAGAATCATAGTTACAAGCACGTAAACTATACTAAAAACCCTCACACATTAGGTGATGTATCTGTATTATTTAATATAGTACTTTTATTATTTTTCCATCATATGCAATTTTCTTATAAATGTAAATTGTTGTAGATATATATATATATATATATATATATATATATATATATATATATATATATATATATATATATATATATATATATATATATATATATATATATATATATTGGAGATGTTCACAAATAGCAAATTTTGGTGGAAGAAGGACCGGACTGTGATCCCACGTGGTCTTGCTTGGTCGAAGATTGGAAAATTTCAGAAAGGGGATTATAGTCGTCTATTTGCTCAATTGTCAAATCCTATCTTAACATTTGGTCCATCATATGGTGTGTCTGTGCAATTGTGGTGTATTTGTATTTTTGATTATTTTAGCAGCTCTTTAGTTGTTGTTTTGAGAGATGTTGTAGGAGAAGTTAGGGCTGAAGTTCTTGAACTAGAACAGAAGTTAATTTGATCGGGTGGTGACACTGTTGAAGAACAAGCTTAAGTAGACTCAAACATTCATTTGATGTTCGTGTTGAAGAACAAAATTAACCATATCCAAACATGGATAAAGAGCACCTCTTCGCTGAGGTTGATGCTATAAAGGCAACAATTCATATTATCGATAAAAGAAAAAGAGATGTAGAATGATATTGTTTAGAAAAAGAGCTTGATTTCGTCAAAGAAAGAATCACTGTAGTTGAGAAAGCTTTGAAACTAAGGTATCAAGACAACTCAGAAGATTTTGTAGCAAAACAAGTGCATCACAAACCACATGAATTGGTTGGTTCTGAGGTTTGATATGTTAACCCTCGTACTTTTTATAATTTACTTCCAATACATTTTAACAATTTAACCAAGTTATGATATATTGCTTGAATTACAGAGTAATAGCGCAGTGTGTGAGATGTTTGCCATCAAGATGTGGCATCCGAAAAACCTGTCTTCCCCGGTGAAGGTTCAGGTTTTATTTATACAGACTCTCAAGACAAGTACTCCATTTTGCAGCTAGTCCAGCTCGCAAGTAACGAAAAATCTGGACCGGTAGTTGATTCCACTCAATTGGATGTCGATAATCGGATAGATTGGTGCTTACCGAATTTGAACGAACCATTTTCCCAATCCCAAGTTTGTGTATGCAAAAATAATAAACTATATGTTATTTAAAATTTTAAAGTTAATTAATACATTTACTTTATTATAACTAAAAGTAATAATCTATTTTCAAAGGAATGTTGGTTTTGATCATATGTTGGAGTCCGTTTATATAAATGAGCAATTTGATGATAAAGGTGAAGAGGGGTTGGTTAAACTAGACGATATGTTGTCGATGGAAGAAAACTTATCGGATGTTAAGGTGGATGAGCAGATGGATGCTCAAGTAGAAGTCGATCGTGCCACGGGTCAAGCAAGTCCGCCTCCCACTGCGACGGAAGTTGAAGATGAAGTATGCGTTGATGTTCACGTAGACCCTGTTTAGTCAGCTCAAAAACCCCCTGTAATCGACAATGTTGAGGTACGTATTATCATTATATTTATAGAATTTTAGACAATACACAAATAATCAAAGATTGTTTTGGTAAACTAAAAATGTTTTCGTAACACATAAAGACATTAAACAAAGTACCTGAAAATGAGTGAAATACATATAATGTTTATGATGATACACTTGGTTTGAGAAAAATGATTTTGGCCGATTTTGTTAGTAACTGCTTTAGTTATTATAGTTAAGTTACTATATTATATAACAATCTATAAAATTATACATCTCACAAGAAATGAACATACACTAAACACCAACACATTATAAGAAATATCCATTGCATAAACTAAAAACCACAATATACATTAGATTGATACTTCTTAGACACTAAGACATCAAAAGATTAAACACTAAAACAAAAACTAACAACACTCACACTATGGACACCACTACCAAAATACGCATGGCCTAAAAAGCCCACCATACCACCAGAGACCTACTTCCAAAAGCTACACCGCAGTCACCATGCTAATGAACCATCTCTTACGGCTAACACGGTGGTACGAATCACGCACCATGTTCCTAAAGAACTGAATCCTGTCCATATCGTGATCCTGCATCTCTCTCAGATATAAAACATCACGACAAGCAACCTGGTGATTCTATCGAGCCATAATGTTTCCAATCACCACATCTCCGTGTCTCATTCGCTCACAGATTTGGAAGCAACTACCATGGCAAAATGAACTCCCTTGTTCGTCCTCGTAAAGCTCGCTTTAAAAAACAGCAACTAAATGTTCACTGAGAGGACTATAAGCCATTGAAATAAATTATTTCATAACTTTTTAAAGTAGTAATATGTATTGCATATTTCCATTCAATATTTCTGTGTCTTATATAGGAAAAAAATAAAGCCCTAAAGGCTCATAGCATTTAATAATCCCAACTTCCCCATCAAAATAGCATTGAATTTGCTACTTAAGCATCAACTCAAGTAGACTAGAAACTTCAAATGGAATGTGCAAAAAAGAACATTTCTAACAAACTAATTAAGATACTAGTACTTGTAAAACTATTTAATTCTTTTGTATTTTATATTTTCCTTATTTGCATTACTATATACTTATTAAAACAATTAGTATATGAAACATAATTATGCTTTTTGCTCCGTCCGTAGAGCATATGAATTTCTTGGAATGTAGATAGACCAAAAGAGGGAATGAAGGGATAGGAATAGGAATTATAGTATCATTAGAAGAAGGGGCACCTGTGGGAACATCTGTGACAATCCACATTTTCAGGTCATTTTACGTCAATAAACTCAAAATTATTTACTTTGAACCTCTACATGTCTACTTTTAATTATAACCATTAAGTTAAATCGCGTAAACTAAAAAACAACTTTAAACTGGCATTATTCCAGGTTAATAATTACCAAGGTTGCAAAAATCGATAGGCACTCCCAGAGCGGTCGGGTAGCGCCTAGCGATTAATCGATTATGCGGGGATTAATCGGATTGGATTTTTTATATACAAAATTATAATTTTAGATATAATATGTATAAGATAACATGGTATTTCAAAGTTCAAAACTTCAAATATTTCAAGTGATCCGATTTTTTCATTATTTATTCCCATTTTTCTGAATTTTTCCTTTTTTTTTATTTTGACCGATTAATCCGATTTTTGACCGATTTTTAACCGATTTTTTACCAAACCGATTAGTAAAAATCAAGGCGTTTAATGACCGATTCCACCTAATCGGCCGTCTAGGCCAATTTTTGAAACACAGATAATTACCTATTAACTCGAAATATTTCATTTTGAACGTTTACGTACTTGATTTAACATATAACCGGGAGATTATCCCGCATAGAACGAAAAACGTCTTTGGACGCACACCGACTTGAGACTAAATTTAGTCTACATTATTTAAACACATTATCAATCTCATGAGCAAATTTTACAAGTTATATACATTTGGTTTTACCGCTTTTTACGTAAGTCGCTTAAACTTGCGTTTTAATGCGTTCATGCATGCACAAACTACCCTCAATACTTATAAACTATCAAAATAATTATTTTCCCTCCCTTTATAAACTCATTAAAACTGACCCCTTTGTCCTCTATATACAAAATATATAAAAGTCTACTCTACACCTTATTTTCTACCAGCTAGTTAGATTTTGGTCAAAGATTTCTTACACTTTCTTACAAACCTTCAACCAACACTCCTCACTTATCTTTTTTTCTTCCAAAACCCACGCCTCCCCCCTCATCCCCATTAATTCTTGTATTTTCTTGTTCTTTTAAAATATCTCTAGGTATTTTCAAGACTAGTTGTAGTCATGTCTATATGAGCATACACTTCACTTTCTTCTTCCCATTTCTTCACAAACACAAAACAAACTCTCCCTTTCCATCTCATAATTTCAACAGCCCCTAGGCAAAAACAAAGGAATTTTTTAAGTTTTAGTTTAAGTATTCTACAAGATCAATGGGTTTATTTTAGAAGCTAGCGTTTCATCTCTACTAAGTTGGGTTTTCATAGTTTTTGGGTTATAATCATAAACCTAAGGTTTTTTATTTGTTCATCACCTTTGTAAGCATCCCTTAACTTCTCTTTTGATTCTTTATTCATCTTGTTCATGTTTATGCATTTTCATTAAAAACTAGCATCACCCATATATTGTGTTATGTTTTTCATAAACTAAACTAGTGGTTTTTAAAGATAGATTAGTGAGGTAGTGTGATGATGGAGATGGGATTAAGTTAGTTATGTGATGGGTTTGTTATTTGAACTAGTAGTGAATGGGGATAGGTTAGATTAGGCCATTGGAGAAGTTGTGGTGATTTTCGGCTAGGTTTCGATCAAATATAGAGGCTGTCCAAAATAGTTCGTGTATTAAGGGTGGCTTAAAAATGTTTTAACAAGTTAAAACTTAAATATTATGTTAATATATGTTCTCTCGGTGATTTTGATATAAAGAACGCGAAAATCCGACTTATAAAGAAGAAGTTATAGTCGTTTTAAGTTTGACGAAACATAAACATGTTTGACAGCTTTTACAATGTTTCCGGACATTATGTCCAGTTTTAAAATGAGGTTTTGACCCCTTTCGGGCCCGAATCGGCTAAAGTGTATAGAAGAAAACTTGTCCGGAATGATTTATCCCTAAAATAAGTTACTTTTGTCGAGTCATGAAAGTTTATAACGAAGGAGATACGCTCGGTCAAAGTTAGTACATTTCTGAAACTTTTTATAGTACAAAGTGAGCTGATTGAAACATTAAAAACATTGTTTGTAAGCATTAAGTATTTTATTAGAAATGGTAACTTAATAAATGGCGTAATGTATTTATTGACGGAATAAAAGTGGAAACTAGACTTTTTAGGACACTTAATGCGTTAGGCGAAAAATAAACTTAACGGATATAATTAGACGTCGTATGATGTTCGGGATTCTAAACTTGCTAAAAATAATAACTCTCAACTTAAGTGTCGAAACTAAATTAAAAATCCTATAATTTACGAAATCACGTTTTGACTAACTAAAATATGACATAAGCATATGCGGGTGATGTTGACTTTCTAAAAATAGTTTGTGAATCGTTTTACCTTTATCTTACATTAAGCAGCATCATTATTTATTTTAGGTCGCGGTTAGGATTTCGTGCTAGGATTTCGTTCGTCGGTTATTATTCTACGTTTCGTTGATTATTTCATCACTCACTGATTTTCTTAAGGTGAGTTTATAGCCCCGCTTTAACTTGTTTATCACTATTTTACAAATCTCGGGGTGAGATACATTGCTTCTTTTTTTACTTATGGACGCAAGTACTTTACTTTCTTTTAAATGATTACGAATTAACCTAAGTAGCGATAATCCACTATGCCCGAATTATCATGAACCGTTAATTACTTTATGTAAGCGCGAGTGTTATAAATAGATCTATTTGGGATTGACATCCCCGTTCGAGTAAGCAGCGCTTACAAGTTTCGGAGGACCGAACTAACGGACGTATACCATGTCAGATTGCGGGTGTCTCACTTTAGACACTCCCTAGGGTACTGATAACATCAAATATTTGATACTTTTTAGTGGCAAAATACCCCCTATATTACCTGCAAATGTTTCACTAATACTCAAAACGAGATATTTTCTATCATTTTGTTGTTTTCAGGTGAAATACAGGAAAATGACAAGAAACAAGGGAAAAAGGGCTCAAAGTGTACTTATCTGAAGAATGTTACGGCGTAACACCAAAAATGGTTACACCGTAACATATATTAAGCAAGTACGAAGATCAAGGACAACTTTACAGCGTAACACCATATCTAGTTACGCCGTAACCATGTATTTGGAAGGAAATCTTACCCAAGATAGAGTTACGGCGTAATTATTTGAAGGTTACGGCCTAACGCAAAATCCGGTTACGCCGCAACAATTGCTTATTTATAAAATGTCGTGTAAGAAGGTTACATCGTAACACTTTTATCAGTTACCCCGTAACAGGTTTGATACCTATAAATAGAGGCCTCATTCAAGCTATTCCGACATCACTTCCTCCACAGCCAATTGGAGAGGCGACAAAGGCTTCCAACCTCCAAAGAATTCCACCTGGAGTCCAAAGGAGATCACACTTTATTTACTTTTTGTATTTAATCGTTCAAATACGAATACTGTAACAATTATGAGCTTTCAATCTATGATTACTTCTATTTCTTGCTGTGTTTCTGTTACCATGAGCGGCTAAGCACTTAAAGTGCTGGCTTAGTTATGTAGTTACTATTGTTGTGATGTTTGTTTCCTGTTAGATTATGGTTTTGGTATATATTCCTTGTCTATCGTGTAACCCTGGGTTTTGGTAGTACGGGTGGTTTGGACCTTGCTTGCCCCATTATTAGATTATCATGTCAATATGGGATTCGTCGGGTACTAGGGAGAATTTATGACTCCATCCCTAGTGTAGGAACTAACTGGTCTCCGCACTTATCACTCAAAATACTTAAAAAACACAAGAATTCTTTCAGAGGGGGTTAATAATCTTTATAGGTTATTAGATAAATTTTGGGAATAGTTGGGATTAATCACTGCAACCTGGATATTCTACTTCCCATACGAATTGGACTGAGTCAGAATCGCGAGAAGTATAGGATAGACTAAATATGCCTATTCAAGTCTATCGACCTTAGAAACCACTAATGAAACCATAGTTTAACATTGTACAGGAAAACATTTTCATAACAGTAGTAATAAAGTAACTAGCTTAGCACGTTTTCTCTCTTGATATCTCCAACTCTTTTAATTTTCAGTAATTACTAATATTGTTATTTATTTCAAATCAATCCAAAAATTCTTTTTAAAACGTGACATTTCAAGTTAAAACTAATTACATCTTAGCTCTTGAGACGACCTCGGATTTATCATTCTATACTACGCACGATCGGGTTCTCTGCCCGTTAGTGCGTTGTCAGGTAGATCGAGTTTTATAAATTTAAAACTTGGTAAATAAATATTTAAAAGAAAATACGCATCAAGTTTTTGGCGTCGTTGCTGGGGAGCTAAAAATTAGAATTAATTTGATTATTTCATTATTTCTCTTCTTTCCCTAAACTCTATATCTGCAGGAACTATGGCAGGATTAGACGTCGATACTCTCACCATGGAATAATACTTAGCATTGTCACAAGAAAACCAGGCACCGAGCGTGGTTAAACCTGAAATCAGAGGCAATGTCAATTTCGAAATCAAGAGTCAATTCATGCGCGAATTGAGGGAAGGCACTTTCTCCGGAAACAAAAACGAGGATGCTCACGATCACATTGATCGGGTCCTCAGCATCAGTGGCTTATTTAATATTCCCGGAGTCTCTAAAGACGCAGTCATGCTCCAAGTTTTTCCCTTTACTCCTACCAG